>CAJVRN010000011.1:780000-1017500 GCA_911728415.1 Lagocephalus sceleratus
TTGATACAGTAGAAATCAAGTCAAGCAGAATATATATCTCAGAAAATGGGACTGTCTGCACACAGCAATTAGCCTACATTCCTGCTCCCAATGCAACATGCTCTTGTGTTCAGACTGGAGGGTATCCCCTCTGGTAATAATGTATTTAGACACAGTCATTTTGAAAAGAGTCACCCATCCCTCAGTAAAGAGGTGTGATGTGTAGAACACCCCCACTCTCATCCCTAAACCCTCTTCCACATTACCTCTACATTCAAGCATTGTTTTTGTTTGTGAGGGGGGGGCACAGCAGTACCCAAAAAAATAGTTGGAATTAACCAGAATATTTGTCATATCTATTCAAAATAAAAACACTCACAAGAAATACAAAAAAGACCTCCAAATCAAACTTGGTCTTTGCAAGAGAGTGTATTGATTGCATAGACCATTACAAGACCACAAGAACTGGCTGTCAAAGTATTTTTACTGCCTGCAAGAATATAGGGGCTGTTAAAATACCATCTGACAGTCTAGTTGTCTCTGTGCAGCTTAGAATACAGCAAGAAAGTGCTGAAGCATCCATTAGTGCTCATACAGCACCTTGCTTATAAGAGAACTCATAAAAACACCACATGAACAGAGACATCACTATACAAGTCTGATGTGGAAATCAGGCTTTGATAGCCTGAAGACCCACAGAGAAATGTGTGTACATCCATGCATGCGTATATATGTGTCCAATTCGGCTGAGACAAAGCCCCCCTAACCCCGATACTCCTACCTCCTCCAGCACCCCCATCGTGATGCAGGGGTGTGATGCCCCATCCCCTGGGAGTGTGCTGTTCTTGTGCAGTGTGTTTCTCCTCTTTGTCTGCCTCACTGTGGTGCTGCCTGCGTGAAGGTCTCAGTGTGTGTGAACCACTTTTCTCGTTATATCCGAACCCCCAGCCCTTATTTTCTACCCCCCCTAATGCAAAGCGAGCTGCTCGTCCCAGCACCAATATCCTACTCCACCAACCAGGCCAGGGCCTGCCTCCTGATTATGTGGTATCCTAGCGACAGCCAACGGGGGGCCTATGGAATCCTTGTGCAGAGGAGCATGCTGATTGGACAGCAGGATCATCTCTAATGAAGATGCTAGTAATGACTTTACTCCATTTTTCCCCTCCCCCCTACTGCTGCCAGAATACTGATATTTTTAAGGATGCAGAGCCCCCCACAAAATAAGGTAGACTATCATTTATATCAAACAACATCTTTGTTTTGGCGACATAATACAGGGTCAGACATTTTAATTGTGTACAATGTAGCTTATTTTTTTGACTGCTTTAATTATTGCATATACCTGTCCTGCAGTTCAACATTGTCCAATTTTCTATCATGACATCCAAGCGATAGACCAGTGCTTGGACCTAAGGTCAGACTAACATCTGATCAAAACCACTATCTGACAAGCAGGACAGTAATTACCATCAATTTTATGATTTTTGTGAAAGGGATGACAAGAGCAAAAAAAAAAAAAAAAAAGAACAGAACTGTAATCCATCAAGGTGCCAATGTTATGCCATCAAACCCCTGTGTGAAAAAAATACATCATTACAGCCCAAATTAAAAAAAAAGAAGAAAATATAATTTGGTGAATTTCAACTGGATAGACATGAAACAATTTTTCTAGTACCTCATTGCCATGCCGTTCATGCGTATGTATCACCATCTGATTTCAATCTCACTCATTCATAATGACATTATTTTTCATTGTTCTTATTTGTAATGGCTTTGCCATCCCAGTCTAGTCTCATATCTCATCACAAAATAAAACAAATAAAGAAAAATGCTGGATGCCCATTAAGTTATGTTGTTCTATGAACTCCAGCTATATTATCCAATATTAGAAATAGACATTGAAATGCTCTAATTTAAGTGAAATTGGATAGCTATGAATTTGATTACAATTCTCACTTTCATTTCATTTATGTGGATGAATCCAGTAGATAATGACATACTTATGGTCTTCCCCAACACATTAACATACCACCTAGCTGTCTGGCTGTATAAAATGTAGTAATTTGAATAATTTGCTGGTGCAATGTACTATTGATTGGGGCCACCCATGCGTGACCACCATTGATTATTATCTTCACATTAGCATATAGATTAGCTGGCTGTGCAGCCAGAAATGGAAGCCTTGACAATCACTTGGCTCACCATCTAACAGATGGGGGTCAAAGCATGAGGCAGCGATAAGCAATTGAGTGGTTCTCTTTGGCGAACCTCAGGATCAGAAGTTCCCAGATTAGGAATAGTGATGACACAACTGAACAAACAGATCAGTTGTAGTCAAGTGAGGGATCCAAGGAGAGATCCAACAAAAGGCTTTAAAAACAAACAGTGCTGCTTTCATTTACGGGGCAATTTTAAGAATTACCAGGGTAAATGCATAATAACTATACACAAAGCCTGCTCTCAGATTCTTTCATTCAAGAAATGAGTTTTTCATACATCCACAAAGCTTTATTCAGTAACTCCTTCATCAATTATTTAAAAGCAATCTTCATTATACATGCCCACAGCTTGCTTTGTCATATACCCTTTATTAATTATTTATTTTAATCCTAAAACTATGATAGCCTTTTTTTTTCTAATAGGCAAATATAAAAAGTATGACATCAGTTACCACAATGATTCAATTTATGTTATACCTAATATATCATTTTTGAAAAATGTTTTCTTTGAAAACATGTTTTTGACATTTAAATCCATGGACTTTGCATTATCTTGCCACACCAGAAACAGTAATTACCAACAGCCACAACAGCCAAAGCTTGATAGTCAAGCTCATCTGAAAAAAAGCTGCAGACTGCAAAATTTCTGTTGGTTAAATAAAGGGATGAAATGTGTCTAGCATTATTAGAAACTAGAACATTAGTATTAGATATCACAATACAAAGGAGACAATAGTTGGATGTTTAATTACTTTGTGGTAAGGCAGCAAAAATATTTTCAATGCACTGTACTACATTCAATTTAGCCTTACTACAGATTATTTAATTATAAATGCATAAATTATAAATATACTTATAAAGGCATAGCTAATGTCTGTCTTCCAGACTCTTCTAACATGGTTTCAACCTATTTAATAGCAAAAGAAAAAGAGCTGTTCCTATCACCTTGTTTTAAAACGTCAAACAATTATTTCTGACATCAAAATCAGGTTACTGACATTTACACATGCATCCAGCCATGTGGATGCATGCATAAATATATATTGTTGATCTGTCCCCCTGTCTTTTTTTCTTCCCTATTCTATTGTTCTTTCATAGTTTAAGTCATTAGTGGTTTCTTTTGTTTGTTTGCTAGGATTTGTTTTGCTGTTTGTCTTTGTTGCTTTGCTGTGATTGACTGTGGGCTTCCCAGCAGTCAGGTCCAACATTCATTTACAAAACATGTTTTTAAATACTCATAGCGATATAGGATGAGCTTAACAGACACATCCCGACAAAGTAAAATATGTCTGATGCAAAAAGGTACCCAGATGCCAATGCTTGCCTCACTGGGATGGGACGGTACATGGGGAGGGGGGGTCCTTCCACAGTACATGAAACACAGTTGTAACATGGCAAAATTCACTAAGTCAAGCTGTGATGATACAAAACATTACATGCATCTCCCCAGTAGATAATATGGTGTTTTTATATTCAGTTGCATTTCAGCCTCACCACATACTGTGCAAAAGTCAGTATGCCAAAAAACTGCCTGGCTATCTTCGCATTAGTGTATGAGAGAAGCAGACAGAAAAGAAAATGCAGCCAAAAAGAGGATGTCATTATTTGAAAGTCTCTCCCTCTGAGCTATAAATATCACACTTAAATAGTTCTAGCGAACCATGGTGATTCACTAGATACTTCATTCTACACTGTCCAATCAAAACCGTCTCTCAGGCATCATGCTCAGGCTTCCATTACACTAAGAAAAAAAAATAGGTCAGATATGAACCAAACTGAGTGCCAGTATGGAAAAATGTAGAGTGAATGAAATACACCTTGTATTGTTAAATCAAATGAGCCACAACACTATAATAAAACTAAAAAAAAACATAATTAAAACACATAATTAAACTAAAAAAAAAACACTGAGAGTGCAGACCTATGCCAAGAATGTAATTTCTCTCACATATTGGGACTTACACCCATATAGTATTATAAACAGTAGTAATACAAGCTTACACAGCATAGCCGTCACTTTATAGTCACTTTATGATCAAAGCTATTTGCTTTGATATTCGAAAGATCAAAGGTCAAAGTACTTTGGAATCTGGACCATCACCAAAATTTAGTCGTCTGTTCCTTGCACCATTATCATTATTTGCTGAAAATTCAAAAAAAAATTGTGTGTGTCTGTGTGAGTGTGTCTGTGAGTGTGTGTGTGTGTGTGTGTGTGTGTGTGAGTGAGTGTGTGTGAGTGTGAAAAAAACTCTATTTTTTTAAATTTTATTCATACCTTGTTCAAAATCATGGAAAAATATATAGTAAGATGATATACATTGTTCAAGATTATGGAAAATGATGTTGGAAGTGTCAATTCAACATTCAACATTGCAAGGCATAATATTATTGATTCTATATCATCAGAAAACCAGAAGCAATTCTATAGTCTAATCAAATCTCACACACTTTACTGCATGCAAACGGAAGAGTTATGCATAAACAGAAAATAGCCTGAATAACACATGGTACCAAGCTGAACCACAAAGTGTTCTTCTACAGCCAAAAATACGCTACTAATAGACATAAATGTCTTACTACGCAGCTGGATTCCAACTGGAACATATATTGTAGTAGATTATGTGACGGTTAAAGTCATGCTCAAAGTGCTTGCAAGAAAGCTTTCAATGGTGTCTATTATCCTTCCAAGTGACCATCCCACTCTGCCCCACTAATTACCCTAGCAATGCCTTGCCAACCTTCTATATTTTCTTCCCTTTGATCAAATGGCCTGCAGATTTCTGTATTATCAGCCTGTATTATAAGAGGCAATAATCCTATATCTCCTTGGTGACTACTAAATATTTATTTCCAATAAATGGTTAATATCAGTGGGAGATTTGCTGCCAGCAACACTGATAAGACTGAGGAAAGGATTATATATAACTAATTAGACATTTTTTGCAGGGTGACTGGCCTAAAACCCAGCTTTACTAGTGTGATGTCCTACTGGTGTGATGTCCTACTGGTCAAAACAACTAACTCCTCCTCTCTGCCTCACCATGGCCAAAGTTCTTCATCAAACTGCATCTGGCTAACTTTAGCCAATACATATGAAGCAATGTGCAAATAAAAATAAAAATACAAACGAACAGAGTCCATACCACACAAATGGAGAATTCTAAGGACTTTGCTACTGTCAAGATTCCCTGTCATTCATCGCAGGTTTTCCCCGAGCATGAATTCCTTGACAGAAGCGGCTAATATTAGCACTAGCGCCTTGGTTTTGTCAGTCGTGGTTATGCTGCTGTCAAAACACGCCTCTCTGCAAACTACGCATCAGATCTAAACCAACGCAATCATCAAGCATGATTTGAAAACGAAAAGTAAATAGTCGCGTTGGCTGCTGGTGGGGCTGATTCGGGCCCAGGGACGTTAGCTAGTCGGGCCGAGTGACCTCACGAGTTCCAAAACATGTACATGCGTCTGAGCCACCGCGACACCCGGGGTCCAAAAACAAACTGTACACGACCTTACCGCTCGTAACGCCTCGTTAATTCTTAGGGCCACTTGGCTTCGTGGTTTCACGGGTATTCTACACCATTTCTAGAATGGCTTTGCACATAGTATTTAGCAGGAATGAGGGAGGAGAGAGCAGTGGTGGGCAAAAGCAACTATTTTCATTCGCATTCCAAACTGGTAACGTGACTGGGGTCTGTCCAATCGGCGCTGGGTGCTGTTTTATTCCCCGCCCCCTGCGGCTGTCAGTCATCTGCCGCCCCGCCCCCACCTCTGTCTCCGCCTTCCTTTGACTCGTTCACCTGTCAAAAGGCGGCCCCTGTCTCCTTGGCAACAAAGGGGAAGAGCTCCTTTAACTCTTTAATGTATTTGTGGCTGTCAAGTACCCTAAAGTTTAATACAAAATGGTCAGAAATTGTTATAGTAGTGTTTAGAAAAAGGAGGACGTTAAAAGCAAAAAGACAATTCAAACAAGCAAAATCACAAAAAACATATTTTCAATATATAATATTTTCAAGTAATAAAAATAATTTGTGGTTTATGCCTAATTATTTACACTGTAGCTCTTCCAGGCCTTCCAGGTCAAGTACGTAGTTACACATGTGAAAATAGTTAATCTAGTTCTACAACATTATTAAAATACCATGTCAGATATTGTGTTTGCCCTACTTTGCTTTGTTCTCTTTTTTCTTTTCAAGTTCCTTTCCACTTTATCTTTTTACATGTATTGAAATGTTTAGCAAATTTCACATCTGTTACAATGTCAATGTGAATTTTTTTCATAGAGTACATTTAAAAACAACCTGGGTTGACCAAAGTACTCCTAGGGTTCTAGGCAACTTCACATCTGGGAAACAAACAGTCTAAAGTTCATCCCACAAAATAAATTAGATCACTTCATCCATCGCTTTCTTCCACTTATTCCTCCAGTGAGGGTCGCAGGGGGACTGGAGTCTAAACTAGCACATTGGGTGAAGGCGGGGTACACCCTGGACTGCACACTAGTCAATCACAGGGCTGACACATATAGACAGACAACCACTCACGCTCATGCTCACACTCACTCCTATGGACAATTTAGTGTGATCAATTAATCTAATCCCCAATTGTGCATGTCTTTGGTTAAGCCAGAGTACCTGGAGAGAACCCACCCTCTGATATGAAGCAGTAGATTAAGGTAAATATATGAATGTGATGGCTGAGGAGCATCTGCATCATCTTTACTTTTTGTAGATCCAATTCAACTTTTAGTTTACCTTTGTCCACAAATTCATCACTATTTTTATTTATACTGTATGATATAGTAATATGTGTTGGGTCCTAATGAAAATCGATGACAGTGTGTTTTAGTGAATTGTTTTGTGTGCCTATATTATAATGGAGTTCATTAAACTGTCTGCAAATAATGAAAAAATAATCGCAACATGAGTTGCCCTTTGAGTTAATTATTATGCTCAATATAACTCAAAATCACATTTGCAGCAGCCAATTGTACACATTAGAATTTCAGTGATTTGATTATTATGCAATGACATATTATAGGCAGGCAGCTAAAGCAAATTAATTAGAATGGCATCTGAAATACCTTCAAACCTTTGTTTGCACAGCATCATGGGCCAGATGGTCTGTGGATAATACATGAGAACCTTAATGGAATATTCATGGCACTGCTGTTGACCCTCTATTTCAATCATGGCTGCATTGTTTAATTCTCTCTTCACAAAGAGATTGTTTCTATACCACTGGCAAGTGGTTTTAAACAGAGCAGTATATAAGATACAGTATGAGTGAAAACCAAAAGGGATCAAACATATATAATTATTAAAAATATTTAAATACTATATTCTCAAACCAGAATTACAGGTCACTTTATCGATAAATCCATTTAATTTTTTTTATACAGCATGTTTCCAAAACATACGTTTACCAAAGTGCTGCACAAAAAATAAAAAATAAAGAAGTGTGCAGCAGGAGTTTGACTAACTGTAAGCATGTCATGGAATTCTGGTTTACATTAATATAAAATGCATTGCAGTAGTCCAAGCATGTAGAAATAATAAAAAAAATAACAATCAAAATCGCTAGAACATAAAACAGATTTAATCTTGGATAAAAGCCTCTTATATTAAAAACTGGCTTTGATGACAGTTAAATCTGCTCATCCAATTGAAATCTCTTTGAGCTTCACTCCAAGATTTGAGACTATGGGTTTGAAATAAGGTAGAAGGGGGTCCAGGTCCATCTCATGTAGATGATATTTTAAACAAAATAATCAAGGTTTCCATTCTGCAAACATAATATGTGTGCAAATTAATGTAAGAAAAGCTAATATCTGCCTTGTAAATATATCAACCTTGTAGGCTGTAGGCTCTAGTAAACACGTGCTCCATCTAACTTTTCACAGGGACACACCAGGCCTCTTCCTCTCAATCACATTATCCCATTTGTCCAAGCTCACTGTTATTTCATTCCTACAGACTTGCAGGTTCTTGCCTCTTTTCCTGCTGCTCACACTGCCTCCTGAACCTTTCTTTTCCTTAGATGATCATTCAAGGAGATGAAAGGATCATAATCCAGCTTGGCCTTGTGTGACCACAGCCTTGATTCTACTTCCTGAACAGCTTCTGTCCTCTACTTCTTACCAGTCATTACATGAGTCCTTGCATCGGTCACTTTCAGATCACTGGTATGCATGTACTACACCACTTCCCTAATTCTTGCAACTTTTTACTTCTTCTCCAAATGTTTGAAGGGAATTTTGTTGTGTGTGATGCTGCTCAGGCTCTTTGGTTACCCCAGTTATGACCTGAAGTGTTTGTACTTCTACTGAGATGAAGAATGCATATATGAAGAAGTATACGAGGATGTATACCACACCGATACAGCAAGGCGTTAAAATACTCAGGTAGGCCAGACATTTACTGGCTTCTTGATTATGGTTGGAATGGCCAGTGAGGTTAAACTGGAACCTGTCCTCACCTTTCCTTCTGTAGTACCATTGATTTTTGATTTGGCCATCTTCTTGAGTCCCCCCCCCAAATCATCTGACAGACTGGGATTAATGCTGTAGTGAATGTGAGGTCATTCATGAATGGCCAGATGAGTGGTTGCCCTTAGGTGGAATCCATTCTGGGCCCTCTGCACCACCTTCAGCTATCATTGTGCACATTTTAATGCCTGGATATCATCAGCAGTTTCGTAGAGATATGGTGCATTCTTTGATGATGCCGATCTAGACCTAGCAGTGATTATGTCACTATATGTGGCATACATTGCCAAAGGGGACAGAATAATTTAACTAAGAATTAATAAATATTAAATGAAAACACAAGATCAGGAAAACAAACCTGACAGGTTAATTTCTAGGAAGATTAGGATGAAAATATCTATCCATTTTAGAGTAATTTGGCTTTGTCTTGGTTTCTCTTTTGTTTTTCTTCGTCACTCCACTTTTATGTTTATATGAGCTACCCCTCATGAAATCAATTCAATCAACTAGGTCTCACTCTGCTGATAAGTGACTGATGATGACATTGCAAGGCAGATGATGATTTTACCCAGAATACATTTGGAGATAGTGCTCTGTTCCACTTAAAAATTTACATATTTTATTTAACTGTTAACTGCAAGTTATCATTATTTTATAACACTAGATTTAAAAAAAAAACTATTTTGGTCAGAAGAACTTAAAGAATATTTAAATAATAGTGAAATTATACATTATGCGTGCGTGTGTGCGCGTGCGTGTGCGCATACACATAGCTTTCCTACGTTACAAAGGCTTTGTTAAGGTTTTGTCAACTACCTATCAGATGCAGATAAATAAGGGAAAATTAACAACAACAACAATAACATGCACACACAGTTTGTTCAAAAGGTTCCAAGGCAGTTCATGAACAATCTTTTGTTCATTATTTTATTATTATGTTATAATTTATCAAATTCAATATTTTTCATCAATCTTGACTCATTGCGGCTGGGCATATCTCTATAAACCCATAAGTAGCAAAAGAATCGCAGATGAATGAGGGGGCACTCTGGGCCCACGCAGCCTGTGGAGGACCCTGGCACACTCCTCTCTGCCTAGACCCCCTGAAGCTCCACCCCTGTCTCCACCCTGTGCCAACTTGATTTTATAATTGCGGAGACCCGAAGCCTGAGGTTACTGTAGTAGTCAGTGATAATGTCTCTGATTCTACTGGGGACATGACACTTATGTAAGCAGCAAAAGCTGGTATGGAATGGAGCCATATGCATTTGCCAGGTCAAGCCACAACCACATTGTGTGATGCTGCTGTTTTCATGGGTGCTCATTCTCCCCACCTTTCAGGCACCCCTGGGGATATATTCCAATTAGATCCATCATAGTTTTGTGAGACTCCACACAGAGCACACAGATTGGGCTGCCAGACCGTACTACCCACTCTGACTATCCAGCAGTCACTGTGCTTTTAATGGTTGTCACCCAGTCTTTTCTGGTTATCACTGGCATAAATCTGGTTATCACTAGCATAACTCAAATGTGCTACATAGACAAATCCCCTCTGTGGTCTTTCTCTCTTCCCTTTGGTCTTTATGTGAAAAGTCTTAATAAATGAATCATTGAAAATAAAAGACAGAAAATCCATTCATTTAACTGTGTAAAATTCAGTCAGCTGAAGTGAAGCAGGTATTTTGAAGAGCTTGAAGAGCAAGTACCCTAAAATAAATGCATGTATTTACATCGAGATTTCAAGTGTTATTCATTTTTCTCCAGAGGGGGGCGCCACCATGTAACCAGTAAATTACTTTCTGACACCAGACTCTCCAATGTTTGTCTATTTGATGTACATAGAAAGTCATTTTATCAATACAGGAATGCATTAGAGTTTCTTTTTTTAAATACACCTTGTACAAGGATATTTTGGCAGCCAAGTCTCTTGCTGCTGTCTGTGCCCTCTTTATTGAGAATTGAATCCTGGACTGTCACCACCAAGTCTGAAAAGTGTCAAAAATAACTTCTAGGGATCGAGATTAATTGTTCCCCTGAAACAATGAAAATTCTTGAAATCAAAGGCTGTGTGGAGTCATTTCCTTTCTGGTTTGCCCTGTTATGTTTATTATTTTCTGCAAAGAAAGACAAAACCCTTCAACCTTGATGCCTTTTTGAACTGATTTTTGTCTCTACGCTAAAGAATTTGGCAATGACGATAGTGAGGCCACCAGCATCAAAGTTTGCTTATTAGTATTACTTGGGTTTTCTCCTCATTGTTGTGCAGTTTTCACTTTGTGTTTGTACAGCAGGGACAACATTCTGAGGAAGGATATTTAGTCTCATTCAGTTGTGGCAGACATCCTCTCCCATCAGACAGAATTTACAAATAAGGTTTGGAGATTGCAAACATCCTGATGACCTTTCAGAAGGACACTTGTGCACTTACACCAAGACTAATATTTACTGTTATAATGGGGTATGTATATAAGTACACACACCACCAGATAGAGGAAGTGGCTGATATCAAGAAGTCCTGCCAATGGCTGAAGAACACTGGATTAACAGACAGCACAGATGTACTAATTAATCATGGTGGCATAGGAACAGGCCCTATTCACAAGAGCCATAGAGACCAAGATCTACCAAAGTAGACAAGACCCAGGCTGTGCAAGGATGCCCTTGAGACAGTCCAACATATAATAGCAGGATGTAAGATGCAAGCTGGAACAGCATAAACGGAGAGGCATAACCTAGTATTTGGGATAGTGTATTGAAACATCTGTACCCAGTAGAGATTAGAAGTGCCCAAATTCCGATGGGACAAATCAACAAAGGTAGTCGAAAACAACAGGGCTAAGGTCCTGTGGGACTCCAGACTGACAAAAAGCTACTGGCTAACCAACAGGACATAGTGATGATCGACAAACAGCAGAAAAGGGCAGTAATAGTGGATAGGGCAGGACCAGCAGACAGCAACCTCAGTAACAAGGAACACAGAAACATAGGGATGTACCAAGGTTTGAAGCAATAACTACAAGAGATGCAGAAGGTCAAAACCGAGGTGATTTCCGTAGTGACGGTAGCCATGAAGGGTTCTCTAAATTGATTGGTGGGAAACTTTAATGCTTTTGGCTGACTTATAGCATAGTTCATTCAACATGCTCATTACTTCAATTCCCTTACACCGAATCAAAATAAGGATTTTTGCCAACAGATTTACAATAAGGAAATGTGCAGTGATGTGTGATAAAGAACAAGGATCCAGTGTTTTGGTCAGGTTTGTAGCCGCTAATGAACAGCCCATGCAGTTCTTTGCCCTAATGGTTGCCTTTTGCCATCGGTCACATCGGTCATCAATTGAATTCAATTTTAAGCAAGTTATAAATGCAAAATAAATGAATATGTCTGTCTGTGTTCTTTTTTTTCATATATAGTTATTTTCAAGCATACTCTATACAAAAACCCTTTCATTGATTTTAGACATGGACATATTATGTATGTTGCTTTTTATTTGTCAATAAATTCTGACAAAATGTTGCTGTTATTTTCTTAAATTTAGTTGTAACGGAGTATGTTTGGTTTTTTTTTTCTTGGGCATCCTAGCATTGGCATATGACTAACAAATCATGGTTGATAATGTTATTTTGCAATAATTTGCATGTAAATTTATATGCAACTAAAAAAACAACTAAAAGATCAAAAATGTCAAAAGAGCACAGTAGGAAATAAAATAACGTGGTTTGACTTAGAAATCAAACCAACAAGTTGCCTGTAATTTTCGATACTTAATGATGTGGTTGCCAGTCCAGTCTGCTGCAAGTTGCACAGTGGCACAGTTGCAAAGTGTGGCAGAGTGGCTACGTGTCTGCCTGCACACACACTCTTTCTATTTCCTGAGTGTTGAAGCCACATGTGTGATCTGTGAAGAGGAATTAACTGAGAGTATCACAAACCGAAACCATAGTACAAGTGATTTTGCATGTAATGAGACAGAATTTTCCCTTCGTCTTTCACTATGTTCAATACTGGAAAATTCTTCAGAACAGATTTTAAGAAATCCATCCCTTTTGAATCACTTCATTTAATTACAGTTAAAGTATTTGTAGGTTTACTGTTTAAGTTATGTTAAAAATTGTCAATTGTGGCACAGAAGACGGCCTGCTTTGGTAACATTCATGCATTTTTTTATTTTTGATTGATCACCATTAATGATGAAATTAACTTGAAACAACACCTTCATTAAGAGTGAAAAATACAGAAAATTAGAGAACAGGAACAGAGGGAGTTTGTGAACAGTCATGGTCACATGGTATTTAGCAAAGCTGAACCGGAGCAGTCCTGAATATGCTGGCTGCTGGAACAGCCCTTCCTTTGTTAGAACCTGAAAAATGTCTCATCATCTTGAGCCAAAAAACAGTACTACATATTTGATTTGTTTGCCAATTTACTTGATTAAAATAGGCATATTGTTGCATCATTCAACAACAGAATGGTTTATGTCTGTTCAACAGAATAGAAATTATATAGTTTTCCATAATATCATCTATTTGACGGTTGGTACAAGGTAAATGGAGTTTAAGGGTATAGTTGCGAATAGTCAGCATGGGTGCACATATAACTTTTTTAATAACATGTCATTATATCCATTTTGTTGCCTTGCATTTTCAGTAGCTGATGCCAACTCTTTCCTTGTTTGATACTGGCCACCAGAACCCCGAGATGCTCCAGTGAAGCATTACATACTGCACTAATACCATGTGACATCAGTTATTTGAGGTAGTCAAGAGTGACATTTCTCTAATTGAATGTAATGATGAGGCAAAAATGAGGTGGATTCATAATTTGAGATTATATTGCATCTCACTAATAGTATGGATCATTACACTTATTCCATAATATCTGACTGTTTTGTACATCAGATACTGCACATGTCCCCACTGTCTCTCTCATGCTTCACAGTTTTTTTTTTCTTCCTTGCTCCAAATTGAGCAAGCTGATATCAGTAATTTGAAAATAATTGTTTTGAATGATTTTAAAAAGCATTTTAAAGTTTACAATTTAGTTTACAGATCTGCCACAACATTAAAACCATTTATCTGATTTTGTTGGCTGTCCATCTGCCATCAAAACCAACCTCATCTTCCCAGACATAAATTTGGAGGGTACTTTCCTTTTCTACATGTCAATAACATGTTCATTTCCATGTCAGCATAGTTCATTTGACTGCTTTATATTGAGCTTAGTATGTCAGTATATCAGAAAGAAAAAAATAAAACTAAGCTAAAACTAAATAAAAGAGGTAAGGAAACATTATTATTGAAAAATGTTCTTGATGCTCTACATACTTTATATAACACTAAAGCCTGACCCCCAACAAGCAACAGAGGTGAGCAAAAACTCACCATGAAGTTAAACTTGTGCAAAAATAAGATCAACCAAGTTTAAAGATCAAAAGAGCCCTGAGGTTTGGGATCAGAGGAGCTTAAATTCAAAGCACTAATTTTTTATAAAGATATATTGAAGAGGTTCTACTCGGTACTAATAATGTTTATACAAAATAAACTCATTATTAATCACATTTGTTTAATCAAGAACATCATCTTGGTGTCAGCATGCCTTTTTATTTTAATTTGAAGGAATGAATATCCATGGACCAAAAATCTAGCCAGTCAGTGATATGATGAGAATGTCCAAGTTTTATGAGAAGCTGTACAATAGTAGTTTATTATAATGTAATTTTGGGCTGTGAAAAACTATTCAAATTCTGGTGCCATAGCTTTAAATTCAAACATCAAAGGATTGGGTACCAAATGATAGAGGAAAAGCTTTGAAGTTAGAGGTCAAGGGGACTTTGGTTCAAAGTAGCATGCTGTATCATAACTGCCTTTAGACTAATGGTGGGTGGACTTCAACTCTAGAATGCACCCCAAAAAGAGGTACAATAAATAAATACTGAGTCCATACAAAATGCAATCTTCTAAAAAAAACAGGGAGGCATCTGGTAAGAAGCTGTAAACCAAATCTTTTTTGACAGGGTTCAACGCTGACTGTGCAAGCTTTAGCTGAGCATGTTAAAACATTTCATAATTTTGTATTCAATGCATACATTTTGTGTTTTGAATTTAAGCAGTTCTTTACTTTGCATGTTTATTTCCTATTACATCCAATTGGTGTATCATTAGCATTAATGCAGAACCGAACACAACACTGTCTGGTCAATTAAGCGGATTCCAGTTAATGTCTGGTTGGAGGAATTAATCCCTTTCAAGTAGCAAAACTTTAGGAAAATTGACAGTCCCTTTTAACGCGACACTCCTTTTTAACAGGAAGAAAGATTGATGAAGACCAGGCACAGGGCATGTGCGCTACATATGAAAGGACAAACATAGACACATGCAAACACATTAATTACACAGGGGAATCAAAACTATTGCTGAGTGGGTCAGTAGGGCCAGTTGGCTTGTTAGTGCACAACTATTATCTCAACAAAACATATAGATGGATACCGAGAGAAATGTAGCAGTGGAGGATAATCACAAAAAAAGATGTTTTAACGACACCATCATTGACCTACGAGAGCAGGGAGGGGAGGGTATTGGAGGGGAGAGGAGAAAAGAGGAGGAGAACAGAGAAGACCCATTTACCAGTAAGGTGACAAAAACCTGTCAGTTGATCATGTTTCTGTATCTCAGCACCCTAGGCCTAGGGCAGCATAGTTTACTATCCAAAAAATTAGGTGGCCCAGTTCTGTTTATGATAATTAGTTTGACTAAAATGACTTTGACTACAGAATGACTGACTATGAACTTTCTCAAAGAGTTTCTAAGTCAGGCGGCGGTGTGGTTGTTAGCACTGTCGCCTCACAGCAAGAAGGCCCCAGGTTCGATTCCAGGTTGGGGACTTTCTGTGTGGAGTTTATGTGTTCTCCCTGTGCCTGCGTGGGTTCTCTCCGGGTACTCTGGCTTCCTCCCACAGTCCAAAGACATGCATGATTGGGGATTGGGCTAATTGAAAACTTGAAATTGCCCATAGGTGGTATCCAGTCCAAAGGTCTACAATGTAATTTCTAACAGCCTTAAGACAGTGTCACATATAACATAATCTATAAAAAAAGAATATATATGCAAGGAACAGAATATTAGTTCAAAATAATATATTTAGAATGGAGCTTCACCTCTGAGGTCCATTTAGGCTAGAATAATAATTTTAAAAACTATTCTTTATTGATGCCATTAAGAGAGGCCAACACAGTGTGATTTTTTTTCTCAGTACCTGTCACAACTCTGCAACTGGGAGCTTCTCAAATAATTATTTGGGCATCCTGATTGAATTGCAATATGCTAGCCTAGTGTGAACTAGCTTTTCAGCATCACATTGAGTAAAATTTTTGCAATGTTTTGCAAAAGAAAAAAAAAGTGCTCCTTGAATCTCATTTTATATGTGAGGTAAAGGTAGATGATACGTTACTCCAAGACTGCTCACAGAAATTGAAGGCCAATGATATGGTTGAAGTATAACACCAAACATGATGACCTCTATTTTGACCAAATTAGGAGGCAAGAAATCTGAGGTTATGCAAGAATATATGGCTTTTAGACAAGCCTGGTTGAATACAGCTGAGGGTCATTAGCATAGCAATTAATATTTATTCCATAATGCTGAATACTGAATATTTTAGTAAGGGTTGTATGAACAAATTGAAAAAGATTGGTCCAAATACAGAACCTTGTGGAACTCCTTGATTAAACTATATGAGGAGGAAACATCATCAACATGAAATAATGGGTATCTATCTAATAAATGTGATCTGAGCCAGTCTTGCACTTTCCCTTTAATACCAAAGATGTGTTCCAGCCTGTGCATAAAAATGCTATGATCAACTGTATCAAAAGCAGGAGTGAGGTCCAGTAAAATGAGCAAAGAAAGCAGTCTATTATTTTAACCAATTAAATGATCATTAGTGACTTCAACAAGTGGTTTTTCTGTGTTGTGTTGAGCTTTAAAACCTGACTGAAATATTTCAGTGTTGCCATGATTAGTTGCATGAATTGCACTGAGGTAAGAATGGAGCCCATTGTTACACTAACTATAAGATCATATTTATTTACATTATTCATTTCTGTTTATCTTAATAATGGTTTTAAGCATTTACAGCATATAGTACATCAACAAAGCCTTCTAAAAGCCGTTTGTCTTATCTTTGCAATGCACCCTAAGTGCTTTTTGTAGAACCGTTTTTCTTATACTGAAACCTCTACATGCACTCCTTGACAGCTGCATTAACTCTTAAATCAACAAATGGAAGCTGTATTACATGATTAACAGACAACAGCGAATGGGTCATGGGAAAGTTTGCAGATGTAGAAAATACATCATTTTCATAGTGCCTTTCTTTGTTTCTGCCGATGTAATTATTGTCGGATTAGATGCACTGAGTTCCCTCCCAGTTCTCTACCCTTTCCACACACCTACAGTAGCAGGCATCTTAACAAGGCTGGACTTAGGGGCCCCTGCTGGCACCGGGGTACAGCCTCTGTGGGCCCACCAAAGAAAGGAAAGGAGTGTGTCAGCGATTTAGCTGAGAGTTACAGCCTTGTTTGGCTTGCTGCCTGCTGCCATGTCAACCCAGGTCATGCGGGGGCACTGGGCACAGTGACAGGGCCATGCACAGTTAAGACCTTGTTGGGCTATGGTAAGTTTGCAAAGGCAGACAAGGCAAGATGGAGAGAGGCAGAATGGGGGCTGAGCCCATGTGATCTGCTCCTCTTGAATCATGGTTTATTCTGGCTGGTCTTTGGTTTGTCCTCTGCATAAACAACATGAAAAGAGGCAGCTATGCTTGAAGCAAATTGCTCCACATGCTCATTTCACGTGATCTGTTGCAAAGGATTTATTTTTTGACATATTGACAGTTAAAAAAGGAAAGAAAGAATGAAAAAAAACATCCAAAAAACCAAAAAAAAGAGAAAAAATCAAGGTTACTATTTCAATGTATCCTTCCTTTCCAGATGACAGGGTGAAGGATGTTTTTTTTTTTTTAAAAAGAAGCACTAGTGCAAAGACACAGATAAGGGAACAGAGTAAACAATGTGATATGGCTATACAAAAGGCCAGAAGCTCACTTAAAGGCCATAGAGTCCTTTTGGATTTTCTGTCACACATAATCTTTGTCAGCAATGTGTGCTTTATCTTTTTCAATTTCACAACCACCAGGCAATGTGTGAAAGTAAATGGAATGATACTGACAAAACCTTGGTGACTTAAGTTGACATGCGTGTCTCTCGATCACGCTCTCTCTTTGAATTTCACCACTCTGCTTTTGGTTGCCATGGTGAATGTCAATGGTATTTATGGCTGCTGAGGTAACGTGAACTGTTACCGATTTCTTTTGAATTTTATAACTAGCATTGCTAAATTAGCTTGATAAAATCCTGCTTTTAAAAGACTGCCATTGCTAATATAGAATTGTGCTACCATAAATGGGGAGGTTGTCAATTTATTCGACTATACCTCGTCCTCCTCTTTTACAGCAGTGGCTAGCGAATCTTCAGGAAGTCTGACCATTATTTTGGATGTCTTTGAGTGTGTCTTGATTAAATGGAATACAAATAGGTAAATGTTTTTTTTTCCATTCAGAGAGAATCTCGAATAGAGACATTTCCACAAAACTTTTGGTGCATTTTAGACAAGACTGATAACTGGAGGTCACAATGAAGTAGGCTGAAGTCCATGTATTCATATTTTCTTAAACATCCTTGTATGTACACTTCTCGACACCTTTGGCCCCTTCCATAATTGATGATAGCAGCTTGAAGACTGCCTATTGTGTTGGACATTCAGGATCTGGGGAAAAAGACCATGAGGTCAATGATCAGTTGAGACTGGAATGCAGAGATAAAAGCATGCAAAATCGGAGGAAGAAGGTAAAAGATGACACCAGCTTCAAAAACACCCCTGTACTATTAAAAAAACATCCATGGACTATTCTTTTTTTCTATGCTGTCTTCTGAAATGAAGTACATACATTTCATGAACTGTATTGGAGGTTTTCTCTATATAGATGTAATCTACATACAATTTATTTTTATTGTTAGTAAATATTGAACATGTCTTTACTTTCCTGAATTGCATTGCAGATGTATGCAATTAAGAGAATTATACTCATACTTTCAGCTGTTGTTCATAATTAAAAGTTTTTTTCTGGCTGAATCAAAGACACATATGATATTATATTTATTTTAAATGCTACATATGATGGATATAATGCACAATTTACTGGTTTCTTAGCATTAGAGAGTTTTTTACCAGATTGAATCTAATATGGACAATATAGCAGTTACCCATATCTTTCTTTAATAGAAACTCTTTCATGACAAACACAGGGTTTCAGGATCAATTTCAACTCTCCATGTGGAGTTCTCATATTTTTATTACCATGTATGTTTTCTCTTAGTACTCCATTTTCCTCCCACCGAGCCAAAACAGGCATTTTACCTTGAATGGAGACTCTAATTTGCATTGTTGTGTGTGTGTGTGTGTGTGTGTGTGTGTGTGTGTGTGTGTGTGTGTGTGTGTCCTGGGGACCTGCCTGTGGTATATTCCTGCCTCTTACCCCAGTGAGTGCCAGGGAAAGGTCCCAACGGAGCAATATAAGGCAAAAACAGTTGTTAACCGGAAATGGATGGATGATTTCCAAACCCAAATCTCACAGCATGTAAAATGTTTCCAATGAAAACATTTAAACACAAGAACATAATGTAAACTTTTATTGTGATGTTGTGTAAATGACGCACCACAAACTACAACAATGACATCACCTTGAGAATGATTTCACAAAAACCCAGCACGTAAGTGAGCACATTGAATGTTTATACCTGAAGAGGTATCAACCACACAGCAGAATTTGCATTTGTTCCTGCGAAGGGAAAGCAGCGAAACTCCCTCATGCGCAGCTTTATTCAGCATAAACCCTGGCTTTGTTTGCAACAGTAAGAAAAAAAAAATCTAATCAGTTGGCCTGTTGCCAATCATATACAATTCTTCTGATCTATACGCATTTTCTCAAGTACCATTACGACACAATTGAGCATTTGAGAGTTTACATTTATGTCAATTGTATGCCAATTTATTGTTTTTTTGTTTGTTTACCTTTTAACCTTTAGAAGAAGTTCTCTCTAAAAATTTCAGCAGGGAAGGAGGGAAGGATGTTGTAAGCAGCTGATCATGGAACGTCTTTGCTAACACAAGTTGGGTGAATGTGAGTTTGGATTGTTTTCTTGAGCATTTGTTTTCTTTCTCTGTTGCGCAACACATTTAGAACTAATCCTGCAGGTTTATGAATACCAGTGTGAATACAGACAACAAAAGTAGGCTTGACAAGAAAACATGCAGACATTCCTTTCTGCTTACATTTTTGGCTTTTCACGAACACTGTCACCTGGTTGGCACTTTGTATTGAAAAGTTGTCAGATATCCACAGTTGTTGCTTTTGAATGGCTGGGTTGTTGGATGATGGCCATGCACAGTTCTAAGTAGTTGAGTGGGATTCAGATTTACGCACCGAAGCTTTAGGAGATCCCAACAGAGGTTCAATTGTGGCCCTTCTGAGAAAGTGTGCTTGTGTTTGTGTGTGTGGAGGGGGGGTGGGAGGGGTGTCTGTGTGTGTTTGTGTGTGTGTGTGTGTTTGTTGTGATATGATGACTCATCATTCCTGCCCTGGCATCACTAAAAGGGGTGCATTGTCTCTCTATAGTCTCGACTGAATTTATCTTGATCTTTTTCTTGACCGAATCAATCTTTCCAAGTCTCTTAAGATTACTGATAATGAAAACATCTGCTTATTTGCCAACTCAAGCAGCACTTCCTAAACATCAAAATTTGGAAAAAAAAAGGTTAAATGTTAAGACATTGTCAGAGAACTGTACACAGAGTGGACTGAATTAATCAGAAATGACCTCAGTATGAACTTCCAGTTAATTCCTTTGTCTTTTCCTTCAACTGACTCACCAAGCTTTTTGTTTTCTTTTACCTTAATTATCTTCTAATCTATATCTTTAGGGATATTTTTAAATGCCTATACATCCATAGCTTAGTCATTCTGACATTTGTCACATTATATTTATAGTTTTCCAGTGCCTATGCCTGCTCGTGCTCATGCATGTAAATGCACATTGCTGTTTTTCTTTTGTCTTTTGTATTTAGTGTAACTATGGTCTTTCAATGGAGGCTGCAGTGGAATGCACTATTTAAAAGTAGAGGAGATAAGACTACAGCGTTGTCTCAAATGTGTGTGACAAAGCAATGAACTGGTTTATCTTTTCAACATGGCAAGTCAGATATTGCAACAAGAATAAGTAAATGTGTACACACATGCCTGGTTATCAAGCATTGTCTATTGACATAGCACAACAGTGATTGACCAATAAAGTGTTTTATTTTCCAACACATTGCAGGGAATCATTTGACCAACACTGCTATTGCTGCATGCAGTATGGATTATATCACTTTCCTTTTGTTTTTATCTATCAGTTTGGCTGGAGGACATGCCAACCAATTGTTTTTGTCCAACCAAACAGGCAAGTCATGAGCCAAAGTAATTGGCTGTGCCAGTTGAAGAGTGAAAAATATTTCTATGATCTATTTGTTTAATCTTTTTGTTTAGTACTCTAAATGAGGCAAAAAATAAACAGCATTTTAGAGGACCCATCATTATTAGAGTCTTCAGATACAGGGTGAGAGAGCATTCCTGCTGTGGACTCACATGTGCTGCTGGGGTACTTAAGGCCCATGTTGACAATGACAATGATGATTATGGTCAAGCATAAATGCAATTGGCATTGGACATCCTAGTCTCCAGTTCAATAATTGACTTTGTGATTTTGTCATCATACTTGCAGGCTCATGTATTGGACATTCAGTTCAAGCAATTACCACCTGTTGGTTTATTGGTGTAGCAGATTCCAGCCAGGCCTGACAGACCCAAACTAGGTGTGATTGCCTACTCAGAACATCTGGGTGGAGTCCCTTGTCAGAAAGAGATTCTGCTCCCATCTCTGGCAGAGCTTCGATAATGTCCAGGAGGAGATGGGGACATTTATTCTGGGTGGGCAATGTTCCATGCCCCCCTTGTTGAAGTAGCAGTCTGAAACTGCATGGCAGTAATCACCAACCAAACTGATGGATTTCAGTGGTGAGGGATACTGTCAAGCTGTAGAAGGAGTCCTGTTGGAACCATGAAGCCAGCAGATAGGTAATAAGTGGCCAAGCAGAGTGTGACCTTGCTGGTCACAGAAACTCAAGAGAGGAGCTCAGCAGGGCCATGGAGTATGACTTTTGGACAGCCTCAGGGGGATTCTGGTCCACCATCCAGTGGCTCAGGAGAGGGAAGCAGTGTACCATCTACCATCATCTCTTTAGGGAGCAGGTATTGCGGATTTCATCTTGGGCATTATGAATCCACTTCTGATATAATTAAAAAACAAAGCACACAGAATTTTGTGAAAAGGACCTATGTTGAACTGTTAAGCATGGGGTTGAGTCAATCATTGAGGTGCAGCCAGTGGCATGGGGAACAACTCAGAGGTAAAGAGAAGAATGGATTTCACTGAAATACACTGAATTGTCGGATTCAGAGCAGGTGCTACAGGGTCGACTCTGAGTCAAAACTAGTGAAGCTCATGCATGAGGACCCAAAAAGCCCTCATCAATGGAACACAGAAAACATTATTCATCACCCCAGTGGAGCTGGAAATATTAATGACTGCCTTTTCAAAAAGTGAGCATATGAAAAAAACAAACAAAAAAAGACAGCACAGTATCTCTTGCAGCACGAGCAAAACACAGTAGCCCACCATAGTTTTTGTTGTTGTTGTTGGTGGGGTAAGTCCATACACAAATTAATGATACAAGAGACATATAGGTTGTACATATGGAAACATTAGGGTGTCATTTCAGGTTTTTTTTATCCACTGCCCATTTCCAAAAATAGTGTATTCAAGCTCCCAAAATCCTGGTTCTTCATGGACAAAACATCTATAAAATAAAAACTTCAGGATGTATACTACTAAACCCTCTGCTGTAATGGGATAAACATTGATTGTCCCTTATCCCTAATGGAAAGCTAGTAGTCCAATAAAGATTTCTCTGTTTTAATAGAAATTTTAGAGGATCCTTTGAGTAGGAATTTATGTTTTACATACCGTGAGAAATATATGACACATATAACCTGGACAATTGAGACTGGGATATGGGGGCATGTTATTTTCATTTAAATGATGATCAAATGCATCAACATAATTGCAGAAATGGGCTATGATCACATGGGCCCCATTTTTAGTAGAGAAATGTGTTTTAGTCATACCACACTGGAAAAAGGAACTGGCTATGACTCAGTACTAAACATCATGGGCTGGGTAGCTGTGTATCAAGCCAAATCCAGGCAACTCTGGAGTAGAAGAGAGTTCAGCCTCTCTCAAATAATTGGGTTGGGTATTGCTTAACCTCCTGCATTACCTCTGGCTCTTTTCCTTCCAGTAATTTGACATTCCATGTCTCCCATCACTGTCCAGGCACTGGGGCCTTGGGGCACATGCCCACCACCCAAATCACATGCTCCATCCCCTTCAAAACCTTTACAGGGATTGTGAACATATGGGAAGACGGGTCCATGTCACTTTTTTGAGCTGTGCCCAACATCCTGTGGGCATAGACCTGGATACCATGTGTTCACTTAAAAGGCCAAACTCCAGGTCTGGCTTCACTATGGGCCCCCTGTCTTTTGCCCACATGAGTATTAAAGTGCCCCAATAGAACCAGAGCACCTTCCAGTACCCCTCCCAGGAACCCCAAGGAGGCTGGGTACGATGCACTGCTGTTCAGCCCATAAGCTGATATAACAGTGAGAGGTCTATCACTGACCTGACCCTCTGATTCATCAGGGAGAATTCCAACACATGGCAGCTGACCTGGAGAGTTATAAGCAAGCCCACACCAACTCACAACAACTCTGTTAGAATATGCATTTATTTTTTATCTTTTACAATTATTAATAGAAATGAATTCTTAAAATTCTTGAAAATATAATCTAAAATAAAAGTTATATTTATCAGAAACTGAGATAACTCTGAGAGCTGTTAGAAACAGAGTATTATAACAGTACAAAAGCTCATCATGAGAGCCTACGTGCACGAGGGCACACAGGTCCAGTCTCGAGTAACTGCAAACTGCAGAATTTGATCTGCCAGTTGACTACCAGGTGAAAATTGGACATGGGTTTCTGTAGAGGCATTGTCAGGTAGATGAGAAAACAACACCACTGGACTGCAATGAGATCAGGTTCCCCTCAACACCATAAAATACAATGGAGAGGGGCTTATGTTTCCTGTCAATAATAGAAATACACACATTTAAAAATTGTTCTCATATATATCATCCTTTGTCCAAAGCCAGGCAAAACTGGTTTTGATTAAAATACAAAAGGACCCTGAAGGACACTTGCCTTAGACACTCTTGTTTAATTAATTTCAGTCTTCTTCTGTAGCTTTGAATATTTTACTGTCCTTTCATTTATATTCAACCAGACAGCAGAGGTTAGAGAGAATGCCATTGCATAAAATACATCAGAAAAAGGGCTAAGATCACATGGGTCCTATTTTAGTAGAAATGTGTCCATACCGTACCATAAAAAGGAAGAGATTGGTTAAGAGTAATACATCACACCAATGTAGGAGAATTAGGTTACACCCAGGCCAGAGTTTGCTGGCTGACCTTTGTTGGGGTGCATTTTTTCCAGTTTGCTGTGGAAAAATGTGTTAAGCATACTTGTTCAACTCCAAGAACAGAGATAGCTTTTCAGTAGTAGATGGAGTGAAGATTTATTCTTTTAAGAGTTCCTAAATCCAGTCCAGAGTCCTCCACTGTTTGCGTTCAGTTCCAGGATTTGGTCAATGGGCAAATTTTGGGTTTATTTTACTAAACGACAACCATTTTTGGAACAATTCATTGCTTTCATTCCTTTATTAAACCAGCCAGTAAAACATGGGTCTGTACAGGATGAGTGGGATCATGTGATTTCACCGAAAGGGGGAGAGGGTCGCTGCACCTTGTAGCCCAGAATGCCTCATAATGAACGTGAATGTGAATGTGTTGAGAATGGCTGGGCTCTCGCGTCTTGACACCCTTCAGGGATACTCTTAGGGTGGGTCCTCACTCTCTACCTGTGGGCCGTGGCCTGTGGATGCTCTGGTTTTTGTGGCGGTGGTAGGCCCTGGGCTGGTGGGGGGTGCCCATGGGCTTGTGGGGCCTGGTGGATGTTCTGTCCTTGTGCGCCACTTGTGGTCTTCTGCCTAGGTCGGCATAGTAGTGTCTCAGTCTCAACCGGTATAACAAGTGGCAGAACTACATCTACACACACACACACACACACACACACACACACACACACACACACACACACACACACACAGACACTCATCACTAACACTATGTCATGATTCCCTGCCTGCCCACTACTCGTCTGTCCATGATGCCCCACCACTCATTAGCACCGATTCCCTGCACCTGCTCACCTGGTTATTTAACTCACCTGTTCCTTCTCCTCCCTGCCAGATTGTCCTCTGTGTTTCATATGACTCTCCAGCGTTTTCCTGCCTGCCTCACCTTCTGGATTTGACCCTGCCTGTCCCTGACCTGCCCGTTGCTTCTGTTCCCCGGTAAACCTGTCTGTGCTTTGCTCTCGATCTGCCGTCTGCGTCCCAGCCCCAGATTTCCTCGACCACCCGCTCCCGTCTCCGACCTGGCCGATCGACTCATCATCTGTCCCAGACCAAACTTTAATAAACGTTTCGGCCAACCAGTTCCGCTGCGATTGGGTCCACCCCTTCCACCCCCTGTCACACTAACATGCGCTACACTTATAGCTGTACATATAAGTTCCACACAAGTGTCCTCGGAGACACACATCAACGGCAGTATCACACTTATATAGAATCACTCTGTGGATAGAAGACTGTTGATTGTGGCTGTTTGGATTCTATTTTGCAGTGGTCTGAATTTATTCAGTATTAACGTTTACAATATCAGGGTACATATGTAGGGAAAGGTGTATTCAGGTTTGAATATGTCTATGTGTATATATTATATACGTATGAACGGATATGTAATGGTTATGTAACTATGTTTTGTTGATTATCCTTTTTCCTTACTGCTTTCTTCTTTCTTTCTTAGTTGTTAAAGTCATTTGTAGGTTTCATGGTTGTTAAAATCAGGGTGTCTTGTTTGTTAAGGTTTGTCTTGTTTTGCTTTGATTGTTTGTGGCTTCACCAGCAGGTCCAGTAACCCCCCCCACACACACACACACACTCACTCACTCACTCACTCACTCACTCACTCACTCACTCACTCACTCACTCACTCACTCACTCCCTCCCCTGTCAGCAACAGCAGTTCACCCATTCATCTCAAAAATAAAATCCTAATATTCATCACGATACAGCAAGAGCTCAACATACTCATCCTGACAAAGCAAAATCTGTCTGAAACAAAACAACCATTCAGATACCCATACTGGTTGCCTTATTGCTTGACAGGAAAAGGGGAGGAAAAAAGCCTTATAAAACATGAGCCAAATAGTTTATTTATTGATTTGCGATTACACTTTAAACTATTCTATCATTCAGAAGGGGTAAACCTGCACATAGCACAGAGCCCAAGTTGCACTGACATGAAAATTCATATTTCACCCAGTCTGTTATGACAATCTTGACATCATTTATTACTGCTAAATGTTTTTTTTCTTGGATTTTTGGTATTTTACCATTTGTTTTTAATTATTTTTTTAAATATTTTTTTTAAATTGTCTTTTTTCCAAGGATTTTGGTTTGGACCGGTGACTTCCTCTTTTTTTTTTTTTAATCTTTACTGCCAGTCTTTCTTCTGCAGTTTTGAATATTTGACTGCCGTATCAGTGTTCATCAGATAGCACCATTCCCTCCAGAGCCTCATTTGCATGCTGTGTTTCTCAGAAAAGAGCACTGGACCTTTGAACATTTACTTCAAATCTTTCAGGGAGAAAACGCAGTGATAGTGACAGAAATATAAATTTATTGTTCGTGTGTTTGCTTTCAGATTAAACTCCATTCAATCCATTTCATTCTGACCTTTAACTCAGTGTTTCCCTGCTTCTGTTTCCCAAGTGTTCAAAGGCAAGAGAAAAAACACAAACACAAATTTTGACGTAGTCAACCCATTACTCGCCCTGTTCTTTCCACTGTGCAAACACATGCGTTTCCCTTTGAGTGTTCATATTTATTTTTCTCTTTTTTTCTTATACACACCCCAATTGTACACGACATTTCCCTTCCAACCCCACACAAAAGAAAATAGACAGTTTTCATTTGCAGGATTTATTTTTTCAAGGCTTTGCTAACAAACATTTCATGACACACTGACAAGGTCAGACATCACATACATTAAAGGATTGTTAGGATGCATGTTGACAAATTAAAGCAACCTTGCAAATGATCAGTCAAAGCAACTGAAGAATTATACAATGGTAATTATAATCAGCAAAAATTTGCTATGAATGGCTTTATTATTGCCAAATATTCCACATACTTCTTCAAAATAAAACAATAACAATCAAAAAATTCTTCTTTTAAGCAAAGACAAAACCTTAAGCCCAGAGGCTATTTATTTTGTTGTTGTAAAAATGAAAGAAATACAGGGAGTCATATTTTTGAACATGAGGACTGTGTCAACACAGTCAGTCAAGACATAGTTATATCATGAATTTAATATGAGGTCATACACCCCCCTACCACAAAAACTAGTATTTGGCTATGTTATATTGTTTTTGGTGTGGCAGCCAGTGCCACTGTCTAATTCATACCAGATTTTCAGTGTTTGTGGAATATCTAGTATTTATTGTAGAATTACAATATCAAATGCACATCAAAGCACCCTTTTTAAATGCTTATATTAATGGTAGAGGATGTTATTAGCTGTAACTCATACCTTTGAAATGTCTTTGTCTTTGTAAATGTGCACCTTTCCTCACTTAGGTTTTCTCCATTACATTTTTGTTATAGTAAGAGATTATTTTTTTAAGCATCTTTGTGTTTATTGGCATTTGCTTCTATTACCATACTATTTTCTTTTTTTTACCATTTGAATGCACTGTATGGTTTATATTCTCCATCCCCATCGCTGTAGTATCTCATCTCCAATATTTTAATTTTCCGGTACCACCGTTTCTTTGAGCTTATTTTTATTATTATTATTGTTGTTGTTGTTGTTGTTGTTTTGGTTTTTTTTTTGTAGCTCAAACTCGTTTTCTCCGTCTGGCTTGTGTTACGTCAAAGCGTCTACGGACTGTGATTGGCTGCCGGCACCGACGGGCCTCCGGCTTCGTCTCCACACGCGTCGTCGACGTTGCGTCAGCCCGACGGTAACCAGAATCAGCTCCTCCTTCCTCGTCCACATCTGTGTCACCATAAAGCCCAACAGCGAATCTCTCCGATCAGCCACAACACGCAGCCTTCTCGGCGGGCGTTCCACATCAGCGTCCAGGTGAAATAAAGAAGTGCCGGAGCTCTAAACTAAACCGCAAGAGACCTTTACGCAGCAGTTGGCGCCCGTTTTGAAGAGACTTTTAACTAGAAGTTTAACTTTATCTTCTCAGAAAAAAAAGAAAGAAAAAAAAAACAACTTGAAGATGAGTAACTTTTGAGCCACAGGGACGCAGAATCAGACCATCCAGACTTTGTGAAAAGAAACTTCAAGGCAGATCATTTCCATCACATCGAGGCAATGGACGGAGGAAAGGTATTTGAGACTCTTATTGTTGCCATGCATTCTTTTAAACCGGTCTTGTCGCTGTTTGTTCTTCTTCTACAATCAAGTCCAAAGGTTGCACCTTTTTTTTTATTAAAAGAATCCCCATCCGAGAATCAGTCTGATGCGGCTCTGCTTCCTCCGACCGACCGCGCCGTTGTGTGCGCAGAGGCGCAAACTAGTCGATTCACCAAACGACTTTTCTCCACACTTCACTTTTCCAACAGCTCGACCCTACTCTGAAGCCATTTGTTGTGTTACGTCACTTTAGTATTTACATGCTGCCGAGTGTAATGTTACATAAAAAGGGGGGGGGGGGGAGAACATTTTTAGCTCTCAGCCGTCTCATTTGCGTCACAACGACTCGATTGTATCGAGTCTTTGTCGCGAATGTTGGGCTACAGGACAGATTTTGTTTAGAAAGCGCCCATTGTAACTGCATTTTCCTTATTGCCTCTTAATCTGCAGATGCCTCTTTATTGTCTTTATTTGGTAGTGAAAAGAAATGCGCTGGGAAGTTACGTAATGTTAGTCAAAAACGTGTTTTCTTTGTATGTAAACAAACTAAGGATAAAGGCTTGTCCATAGACTCGAAGTCTGAATGTTTTAATCTATCAGTGCTGTTAATATAGCATATTAACATAGCAGAATTAGAATACTAGCAATATATTTTACAGTACAACAAAACTTTTGTAAATGTGGCTTGGTAAATTGTAATAACCGGAATGAGCAGTCCTGTAGAACACAGTAATAACGTGCTTTATCCCCCCTGGTTAAGACAGTCTGATCTAAACAGAATATTTACGGATCTCCGTGCCATTGGGCTTCCATCTTGTTTGTTATATGTCTTGTTTACAAAGTAAACAGGACTTGTCTGGTTGCTGCGAGTTCCTGCTGCATGCACAGGTTACAGTCCACAAAGCTGCAGCTACACACCGAGCCTCTGCCTTGTTAGAGTGGTCAGCCGAGTTGTCCTGTTAGTAAGAAGATGTTTTCCCAGCTGTTGTTGTGGCCCTCCCCCGTGTGCTTTGTCCTACTGAGGACCCTCAGGGTCTGGGAATGGAGCTCTCTGTCCCCCAGAGGCACAGAAATATTGGGCTAGAAGAATTAGGAAATACAGTCACCATCACTCGGTGGGGGTTTAAGCCTCTCTGCTTTCTGTCCCAAGGCTGTTGAGCAGTGCTGAGTGGTTTTTATGCACTAACGGTATGACAGAGATATAACGGTATGACAGAGATATAACATGGAATAATTATTAATAGATGGAGCTGTGCAGTATTTGAGAAGGATATTTCACGAGGTCGGAAGAAACAATGGGAAGAACTACAGTTGGACTTCTATTTGAAGAGTGAATTTTTACCAGTTGCATTGTTGGAGTGAGGTGTTGATCTCATCCAGCATGCTTAGTCCAGGTTTAAAGGTGTGAATAGATGTTGAAGTATGCAGGAAATTCAACAATTTAACCCTAACTGTTTAGCTGTTTGCGTTCTAAAAATAACAAAATATTTACCACACATCCATGCTATTAAATTAATCTAATGAGTATATTTAACTAAGTATACAGCTTACACTTGCCACATGACTTGCAGTTTTGCTCCACTGCAAGTTTTTACTTCAGTTTACTTCTATTTTAGTTATACGCTGCATCTGAGTTAAAGTTGGTTATATAAGATGTATTTGTATTGACAGCCTATCACATCTTTACTTTATACAGTATAAAAACAAAGACCTCTTTAAATCTAGCTTTATCTCATATCGGGAATTATGTATTTAATGTCTGGTATACATTTAATGTACCAAATTTCCTAAAGAAGACATTCACTTCCACATGATTTGGTTGATACTCTGAAGGAATGTATTTTGGAAAACTCCCCCTACCTGAATGCCACATCAGTGACAAAGCTTCACTCTCAGCAACTTTGAGTCTGTTAGAAATGGTAATGGAGACAAAGTGTACAGTTAATTTGTTATATATATATATGTATACACTGTCCCGCAGCACACATTACTAAACTGCACAACTATAATTCCTCTCCAGCCACTTCCTTTCAATCATCCACTGACCCTTCTCATCAAGGCAGTCTGGTTGATTGCCTTTCATGTGCATGACTAGCTCCTTTCAGAATGTCTCTCAGTGTGATTGTCAGCCATGTTTTAATTAGGCCTAATGAAGCTGTGCTAGTTGCAGGTTGGATCGGGAAGGAATTAAGCATGAACCAGCAAGTGATGTTCTTGATGAAATCAAGAACATTGTGAATGCTGCTCTAATCCCTACACGTAGAGAGAAGCTTTCTGGATAAAAGGGTGGCATGGTAGCGTGACCATATTCTTCCCTTCGGACCTCATTTAAGATAAGCTCAGTAAAAATGTCAAAAATATGTTTAACCTCTACTTTCTTAAATACTCTAATGTATTTACTGTACCTAAATACATTCCATATCAGTTTGAACTATTTTATTAATCTACCTTTTAGGCTCTAGTATTAAATAAGTTTATCTGATCTCAATGTGCAGTGTAGAATTGCAGTGGCCCTGACAGATAAGCTTGTACAAGCTACCAGCTAATGTATTTATTAATAGTACTAATACTGATAAATAAGCACTGGTGAACTTTGTAAGGACACTCTGTTCATAGGTCAGGCTTAGAAATACTTGTACATTATTATGTTAAGATTATGATGGATTCTTCTCCTTCTTCTTTACCCAGCTGGTCATCAGCAGGACCCCCCCATATGAGCCTGCAGCTCAAAGTTTCCTCCTGTTAGAGGGGAGTATTTCCTTGCTTGCTGAGGGTCTGGTCATGGGCTTCTGTAAAGCACCTAGAGACAATTTTCGATCGAAACAGACACTATGCAAATAAAGATGAATCGAAGAAGTGAATTGGCTAGTCAGAAAGCAAATAAAAGCATTATATTAAAAAAAAAGTCATGAAACCTTCTTCTTTTACAAATATAGGTGTTGTCATCTTACATCTTTAGAAGTACTTTACTGACGAGTACCTACTACTTCTATTGTCTGACCCTCCCCCAATACCAGCAGTCACAACCATCCAAGGGCTTGTATGTCCTGGCCTACAGGGGGTCACTTCACAATTAGTCGAATAATTTTATACTAAAGAAAAAAACAGCAATTCTGAGTCTGCTACTCAGGAGTAGCAGACTGTAATTTAAGAGCCAACTTAAGATTTGCTCAACTAAAGACTTGGATTTTAAATGAATTTTTTGCAACAAAAGACTTTTAGCTTCACGGCAACAGGGGGGTTGCGAGAAGAACAAAAGCTCTCAGTGGTGACTTGTGAGGGAATGTGAGGCTAGGTGACGCTGTTAATCATGTTAACATAAAAAAGACTGATCCACAATCCAATTACCAAGTGTTTGTTTTTTTTTTTTACATTAAAAGCAAATAAAACTACAGAAACCCTGAATCTGTCTGTAAAAATAAAATACAGGAAAGCATAAAAAAAGGAAAAATATAAAATTGGGTTTTCAACTTTTTAAAAATATTTTAACTGGCGACCTGTAAGATGAGGAATTACTGTCCTTACACAGTATAACAACATTTACCACAAACCTAATTACACTCACATCATTTTTCTGAAACAACCGCATTGTAGTTTTACTTGGAAACATGTCATTGGCAAAAAAAAAAAACAAACCCACACAAACTAACCTGTTCTAAAGAACTGATATCAATCTTCATGCTTGTTAGTGTCCTGCCATCTTGGATCTTACTTGCTTTAGTTTTTTTTTTCGTGTATTTAAAATGAGTAGATTCAAGTTTCACAGGGTATAATAAAATAATGTGCCTAATTGTAGTAGAACGATTTGTTCTTTAAGTAGTTTAAAGACTGAACTTAATTGAAACTAGGCTTAATGATGATTATAATATTGTTATAGTTACATCCTCATTTTGATCGTTCAGAGGGAAAAGCTTCTCTGCCATGGTTACGTGCTACTCAAAGCCTGTCAGAGGTCACCGTACCAAGAACAACATAACGCTGCTAGTGTGAATAGTGAGGGTAATGTTTTTGCAGATCTTTTTAAATGAGTTTAGTCACTGAGCTGCTGACACTGTTTAGCTCATACAAAGCAGACAGCTGTTGGTTGCTATGCAGCTTAATGTCTGTCAACAGTGTGAATGAAACAACAAAAAGGAAAACCCATGCAGAGGTGTCTGCTGTGTTTCCATGTATACAGCAGGGCTTCCCAGTAACGAGGTCTTAGAGAGAATCAGGAAGTCTGATCTCGGAAGCAGGTTATAGCTGAGTGGTTAATGACGACCATTAACCAAACTCTACGTGGTTTCGGTAGCAGGCTGTCAAAACGCCTCCTTTTACTTTGCATATTTGCACTCATAAAGGAAATTACTCCTCCCTTTTGAGCATTTGTCAGCTGTAAAATACAATGCCGGTAATTTAAAGAAGGAGGAGAATTGACAATCATAGTTTAATTTTGAAGTTTCCCCACAGGACACCTGCCAGTAAAACCTCACCCACATTTTGAAGCCACGCAACTGAATGAAACATGCTCCACAGATGACAATATGCCAATACATTTTACACAACAGCAATATAGATTGGTGTGCTGGCCATATTATTTTTCAAGCTGTGATAATAAAATATTTGTTTAGGGTGTGTTGGGTACTTCATTGTTTCCCTACAGAGGAAATATGCTTCTGATCTCTTCAGTGTAGAACAGGTTTAAACCTTTGTACTAATGTCCTCACTTTGTCAAACAGGAAGTGAGTGCTTGTGTCTGCTCAGCCCACACTTTGCACGTAAATAGTCATCAGACAATGCCTATGAACATTTACACATTTAGGTAGCCACCATGTTATAATTTCCCAGTTCAGAACTATTGTCAGACTTCATTGAACTGTTCATTTGTGGACGTCTCAAGAAGGTGGCATACAAGTTTAAGATACTACGTCACAGGAGGGTGTTTAATTACACTTGAACCATTGTGTTATCAGCTCTTTGGGAAGCCTTATTTATATAAGCAGATATAGAAGAAAAGCAAAGGATGTTCAAAGGGCATTTAAAAGTCTGCAGTGACATTCCTTGGAGGGAATGATCACAAGTTCTTGCAACCGTATTTTGCAACCCATGTTGTCTTGGTTAGTCTTGCCTTTGGCCCTTCCTGCAGCGCTAAGAAACACTTGTTCACAATACTTGTTTACACAGTACTGGTGTGGATTCACATGCCTCTTTTTCTAGTCTGTCTCAGAATGGTTTGTAAGGTAAATGTATCTTCCCGTGCTCTTTCGCTCTTAGTTTTTCTTCACGCTCTCTCGCTTCTTCTACGTGCACTCTGACATCTACGTACTCTCTCATTTCTTCATGGTCTAGCACTTCTATGTGCAGTCTTGCTTATTTTTCATGCTCTCCCACATCTTGCCCTCTCATTTCTTCTCTATAGTCTTCCTCTTTGAATAGAAACAATATTACTCTTGCCCAGGTTACGCCCTCTATGTGAAATACTTCCATTTGAAAATGGCCTATAACACTGATTACATTTATGTACAACACATTTTTAAAATATATTTTTTAATGAAACCAAGTGGGGTAAGATGCTATACTTAAATGAACTTTCCTGCAATTCCTGAAGCTTTTAGTCTGTCACAAGCACAAAGTTTTGGGTTAACATTAAAGATTGCAGTTGATACTTTGACAGATTAATCTTTAAGGAATCTCAATGTCCTACCAATGTTTTTCTCCTGTTACAAGAGAAATTCATTTGTCTTTAGAAAATATTTCACCCTGGAAATTATATCTACACCACACCTACCATTATTTAGGGCAGGTCTTCTGTTGCCATAATAAACGTAGCCTATCTGATATGAGCCACTACAGGTGTCTGCCAATCCAGACATGATTTAGCCAGGGATGATGATTGGTGTCGATATAGAAGATAAAAAATTTGCTGTAAATAAATTGTGTGCCGTTTTTATAAGCATTATCTGAGAATATTCTGCTACTTGGGGCATTGTTACCTTCTAGATGTAGTAAGACATTGTAGCTCTGAGAGCCAGTTTTTTGCCAATCTGAAATGGTAGGAGGGGTGAATGCCCTTCTGGTTTATTAACTTTGTGGTATGAGGAAAATCTCCATTAATCTACTGTGCTCAACTGAGATCAAGCAACAAGTGAACTCTATAATAACATCTAATAACATGGACTAGACAACACGCAATAACAGGTAAACCTGAGGCAAATACAAATATTGTTCTGAGAAATGGGTTCAAATTTTCCTACAGAATTATCTGAAAAAAACCCCAGTGGGCATTGTTCAGTTGGGTCGAACATCTGGGGGGGTTGTTGAATTAATAAAACCAAAAGTGAACTTTGAACTATGTTAGGGACCTGAAGCTTATGTGTGTAGGGATTTTTACAAACACTTTATGTAAGTTGCCCTTGGTTACTTCTTGACAAGGGTTGAAATTGTCTCCTCATTGACTCTTGTATACTTTGTCTTGCAGCAAATAACATTTAATTTGTTGCTGAGTGTTGGAGCAGCCGTCATCGGGTCCCTGCAGTTTGGCTACAACACCGGTGTCATCAATGCTCCTCAGAAGGTAAGTCAAGTCTCAACCCACCTACCCATCCATGCATCCATCCATCCATCCCTTTTTTTACTTTCTGGAAGATTACCAATGTTTCTCTGTTTCATGTCAACCTGCAACATTTGACAGGGAATAACAAACTGCAATTGATTCCAATCCCTCAAACCACAGCAACAACTGTGGTGTATAATGGCTTCTGATAGGTTTTACTGCATTGACAGACAATAAATATCAAGTCTTTATCACCTCTTTCACCAGTTGTTTGCTCAAGACCCGTCTTGGACCAGTGTTAGATATCAGCTTTTCAGTAGCCCCCCCCCCACTGTGTTGATTAATTGCTATCTTGTTTAAAACGAAGGGTAATGGAGGATAATAATAGCTGCATTCAGACCTACCAGGCCCAAGGACATTCGTGATAACAGACTAAGTGATTCCTGAGTAAAGGAGCGTGTCCATGGCCAAAAAAGGACCTCTGTTCCCCAGCAGCAGAACAGGAAAATCTAGACAAAGGAAATTAAATCTAGGAACCATAGTTAATACTTTCTACTAAAGAGCAGAAAATAATAAAACATTTTTTCTGGCCCCCTTCAGACCAAATCTTTTACAGGTTTAATCAACAGACAGACACCAAAGAAACTCATTTCCTGGGGAATGTTTGTAGATCTTCTTAAGTAAATAGCATCCATATGTTGAGTGCTCTTTGCTTTAAACACAGAGCTGGACTACACAGATGTCTGTCCACAGGTCAGGGGCGTGTCTCCGGACCTAAACCTGCTCTGATTATTTACCCTGATATGAGCAAATACATCTGTGCTCACGCTGTGACATTCTCACATGTTTTTGACAATTTCCTTGGGTAGAACTTCACCTGTCCAGTTGACCTTCTCAACCTTAAAGCTATCCCAGATATTTGAAGAAGACTGTTGTTTTGGGAAGGGCCCATTATTGTGTTTAGTTAGAGGTTCCACAGTCATCCTGGCTCCTTTTCTTTGGACTGCATTGGGAATCTTTATTTAGGTATGTCTCAAGCACTTTTTTATCAGAAAAGGTATTTGCTCAGGAAAACACCAGATCCTTCTGACAAGATGTGTCAATGAGAAGTTTTATACCAAGTCCAGACTTTATGCAGACTGAAATGAAGATGAATATGTGGTCTGCAACAAAGTTTAAGGGCTTGAATCTTGTCTTGAATCAGCTCTTGTCAATACAGCTGTTCCATAGGTTGCACACACATTCAAAAAAAGTTGAGGAACATATGCTGCACAGGCTGTAATCCTTAGATTAATGAGCCATTATTTAAAGAGGCTGACATTGTTCATATTCAATTTCTGTATGACAACGTGACCTCAGATTATCACGGGATTCTTCACCATCGGTGTTCCTGTGCTGCAGCACGGATGCAGTTATATCAGACTCGCACTTGTGCGGACCATCTCTGATTAGATACCAGGGCTCACGGCTCCTGTCCATTTTCTGCAGCTGCAAGTGAGCCTCTCACAGCAAAGGATTTCCTTTTATGGAAATTTAAGCCTGTTATTGATTAAAACTATTTCATGCTTTTACACCACTGGTGCTCAAAGGTGGGGCATTTACAGTCACCTGAGATAACATTTACCATTCGTTGTAGACTGTTTTTGAGACTTTTGTTTCCTTGATTCATGTCTGTTCATTCCCACTACTGAAGAAGAAGAGTTCCTTCCTGTTTTTGCTCTCATATTTTTTTTATTTTGTTATTAAATAATCTTATGAAAGAAGCGTTCATCATTCATGGGAGTTTTATTTATTAAAGAATGTAGTAATTACACTTCTGTGAAGCCAAAAGTGCAATAAGTGTCCCTTTAAATAAAACAGCTTTAAACAGTAGGTATGATGGGATGAAGGTCAGCGGTAATAGATAGGGTGATGTCCTTGTGATGTCTGCTAGCTTGGTCCTGTGAGTGAAAGATGATATGTTCCAAATCTTGTTTCAAACAGCGTCATCATGTTTTATTACACAACCCATATTAAGGATATTTATTTATTCCACTGGTTGTGATCTGTTTGGTCAACAGGTGCCATATGTGTAGAGCATGTTCTTCTACCAAAGTGGACCCATGATAGAGTTCACTTCAGGACAGTTTAGCTGGCCCAAGGCATGCTGGTGTAGTGACATACCTGGAAGGGCGGTGGTGACCTTGAAGCATATAAAACATGCGAGAGAAGGCGAAATGACTCACACAAAGTGGAGGCAGGCTGTGGTATTTAAGCTGTGTCACCAGGGCGTGTTTGTCATCATAGTTTGTCTGCTTTGAGGACAGAGAGAGGAGTGGGGTGGGAGGGGAGAAATATGACACCTAATGGTGGCTGCCGATCTTCCTGGTTGTGAGAAAGTATCCGCAACTGCACAGTGCTGCCACCAGCTGGATACTAATGTCGAGATCTAAATCATTTCAGATTTTGGGATACGCTTTAGATATAATGTCCCTTAAAGTTTCTATAAATGATTATCCACAGTAACAATTCTCGCATTTTAAGTATTGCCGTCACTACAACACAGTCCTGCTGACTTGTGGATTTTTCTTTTTTCATCCTGTTCTAGGTCATTGAACGTTTCATCAATGATACATGGCAGGACCGCTACCAGGAGCGCATCACAGAGAGCTCCCTCACAGCAATCTGGTCCATCACTGTTGCCATTTTCTCTATTGGAGGCATCTTTGGCTCCTTCTCTGTTGGACTCTTTGTCAATCGCTTTGGAAGGTAACAGGAGTCCAGAATATTCCCAGTGTCACTGTATTCCAATCACGCTTTATTTATTTATATTTCCCCCCACAATTTACATCATCTTTAAAAGCAATGAACAGATCAAAATGCAGTGGTTGTTTCTAGTAGATTTGAATGTTTTTAATCTCTATCCAGGACCTGTCTGGACTTATTCTGAATCCGTTTACTTTATTTCCTTACATAAATAAGTTTGAGTTGTTAATGCCTCTGCTTATTGTCTGGCGTCTGCAGGAGGAATTCTATGCTCATGGCCAATGTTCTGGCTTTCATTGCTGCTGCTCTGATGGGATTTTCAAAGATGGCACACTCCTGGGAGATGTTGATTGCAGGCCGTTTCGTGATAGGCCTTTACTCTGGCCTCTCCACTGGCTTTGTTCCCATGTATGTGGGTGAGGTTTCCCCAACATCTCTACGAGGAGCCCTGGGCACCCTCCACCAGCTGGGAATTGTCATCGGTATCCTTGTTGCACAGGTTAGTGGGTCATACCTATTAGGCTTTATCAGTCTGGTAGCCTGTTTTTATTCAAATTTGCACATTTAACTCCATGTCTAATGTGTGTATGGATTTTAGGTGTTTGGATTAGACCCGGTCATGGGGAACGCTGATCTGTGGCCTCTCCTTTTGGGCTTCACCTTCATCCCTGCAATAATCCAATGCATCCTGCTCCCTCTTTGCCCCAAGAGTCCTCGTTTCCTCCTCATCAACAAAAATGAAGAGAACAAGGCAAAGGCTGGTAAGTTCAAAAACACCAATTTAGATTGTTTCAGCTTTTTTTTCATATTCCAGGCTCATGGTGAACATAAGTCCTTCTGGATTTTCCCCATGCCTGTGTGGGTTGACACCAGGCACTCAAGTTTCCTTCCAAAGTCCAAAATCATCCAACATTAACTTGACTGCACTCAATAACTGCTTAATAAATGCGCGAGAGATTGAGCATCCTTTAATGGACTGGCAACCTCCCAGTACCTACTCTCCTCCACACTGGTGCATGCTTACACGATGAAATTGTCTGGTTTTTGGTACCTACCCCTCCCCCGTGGTACCAAAAAAGTAGTACTAGTACTAAATGGTGGCTGACTATGGTACTACCTTGTAGTGGAAATGCAAATGGAACCTAAGATGAGTAGAGTATAGAGAAACAGGTACTGTTGTTTGCTGGGAAAAAAACAATAGCTCCAGTACCCCCATGACCCTAATTAGGTATTATCGAAAGTGTCATAAATCCAGTGGGATGGAACAATTGATTCCTGAATTTTCTCCGCCCTCACTAGTGTTGAAGAAGCTCAGAGGTACCTCAGATGTGAGCGCTGACATGCAGGAGATGAAGGAAGAGAGCCGGCAGATGATGAGAGAGAAGAAAGTGACCATCCTGGAACTGTTCCGGTCCCACATCTACCGTCAGCCCCTCCTCATTGCCGTCGTCCTGCAGCTCTCTCAGCAGCTCTCTGGCATCAATGCTGTGAGTGCGCACACTGACAATGAACCAAGCGCATCCTCGCTGGTATTCGTGGAAGGCTAATGTCTCCTCTGTGCTCCTGTAGGTCTTTTACTTCTCCACTCGCATCTTTGAGAAAGCCGGGGTAGAACAGCCCGTGTATGCGACCATTGGAGCGGGTGTTGTCAACACGGCCTTTACGGTGGTCTCAGTGAGTACGGCACATGTCAAACGAAATACAGGAAGCCCTGGTGGCAAGAAAACAACTAATTTAACCTACTACTGTCAAAATATAACTGAACTTCTTTATATTAAATTACAGCGACATTAATACACAGCTGTAATTTTCAATAAAATCAGTTTTAAGTATGAAAGAATTGAAATGCTAGTTCTTTCAGTGTCTCATTAACTATTACTTTCTTGTTTTCTTTATCTATGTAGCTCTTTGTGGTGGAGCGTGCTGGACGCAGGTCACTACACTTAACCGGGCTGATGGGAATGGCTGGGTCTGCCGTCTTGATGACAATCGCCATGGCTCTGCTGGTAGATTTCTTCTAAAGTGTTAACCAATGTGAGAATGAGTATCCCTTTGACTCACCACACCCTTCTGCTCTGGCAGGACCAACTCAAATGGATGTCGTACCTGAGCATCGTGGCCATTTTTGCCTTTGTCGCATTTTTTGAAATTGGCCCAGGGCCCATCCCGTGGTTCATCGTGGCAGAATTGTTCTCACAGGGGCCCCGGCCTTCGGCCATTGCCGTAGCCGGGTTTACCAATTGGACTGCCAATTTTATAGTGGGAATGGGCTTCCAGTATGTACAGGTGAGTTTAGTTTCCATTATATCTCGATCGGTCTGTCATTTTTTTTCCAGAATGTTTTTTTGCAATCCAGTGAGCGAATTAATCTAAACTAGAATGTTCTATTGAAGAATCCCGTCAATGACTTTGATCTTCCCTTTTTCATATGTGAAATTGGCAAGGTTTTGATGCAGAATCTTCATTTTTCACTGTTGATCCGATCACAACACATTCTTTTAAGGCTTAGAAGTCTTCCTCAGATTATGTTTGGATGAATCCAATTCTGTTGTCAGATTTTTGAACTTGAAAAGAATCCACTAATGATTCTCTCTCTCTCTCTCTCTCTCACACACATACACACACACACACACACACACACACACACACACACTCTTTCTCTTGATCCCATGTCTCTGTAGGAACTGTGTGGTCCGTACGTCTTCATCATCTTCACTGTGCTGCTGCTGCTGTTCTTTGTCTTCACCTACTTTAAAGTGCCAGAGACCAAGGGCCGAACATTTGATGAAATCGCAGCTGGCTTCCGGCAGACGGCTGCCACAGGCCGAGAAAAGCACTCGCCCGAGGAGCTCAATAGCCTGGGAGCTGATTCTCAGCTCTGAGTGACTTTCATATCTATTTTTTAAGATTCTATTTTAACTTCCTAACAATCTTTCTCTGATTGAAGAGGAATGAGGAGGAGTCTACTAACTAAAAGTAGACGTTCATTTGTAGAAAGATTTTTTTTTAAGATTTTTAGTCATCACATATTGCATGTCTTTACCAAACACAGGGTGGCCTCAGAAGAGGCCCTAGGTCATGTAGTAAATGTGAGGAGGGTGACTGAAGAATGATTGACTTTTCGATATTTAAGCAACCAGCCTTAACTATTTCTCACTAAACACATACTGACATGTTGTTTATGTTGTAGCTTTTTACTGCCACTTTTTTATTCAGTGATCCAGGGTGTAACTTAAACAAATAGAAATGAAATATCAATGTGCTTTTTAGAGTTTATACGTAATACCCTTATCATACTTAACTTTTTGGTTTTGTCAATTTACAAGTATGATATTTATGAAATATTGATGTGGGAAGTTCCAAGCTGCAGTGTTGCTTGCAAATTCTAATTCTAATCTTAATTTCCAAATAGATTTTTATTCAATAACGAACGCCCGTCCTAAAAATACTCTTGGGTACAGTTGTGGAAAAAAATAATTTTTTTAGAAATTGAAATTTAAAAATCTAAAGAGGAAAAAAACGTTTTTTTTCTCCATGAATGTGTTAATTATTTTTTATATAATTTGCTCACATAGCATTCTGATTTTACCAGGCATGATCAAATGTAGAGGCAACAAGAGTTTTGGTATGGAGCATCTTGACTATTTGTACAAACGACAGGACGATGGCCTATAATTCAAAACAACCTTTGTACATATATACAGCATATAACACTCCTCAATGTCCTGTAATAGTCCACGTAAAATCATAAAAATCAATTGCAATATGACATAAGGTCTTTGAAGTGGGGAAATACATTTGACTCTCTACTAGTAATTAAATTGTAAAAGTTGGAATTGGGGATTTTTGAGACGTGTCTAGGTGATCAGATAGATTAGTCATGAGGTTAATCACAACCAGTGAAACCCTCCCTCAGACATCTTACTGTGTCAGACGTCATAGGCATGTGTCACAGAATGCTAAATTGACCTTAATACACACCGTGACCATTTTTGGTTTGTCAAACAAAACGTAACACAGTTATCGCAGTCGCTTCTGCGACACTCATTCAAACCACTAGATGTCACTATGGCTTCACACGCAATCTTGGTACACTGGTATTGGTTGTTTTTTTTTGTTTTTTTGTTTTGTTTTTCACGCTCCACAAATGATAGATTAATAGTTTTTTTTTTATATACTCCTGCTACACAATAGATATTTCGTTTGAGAATTCTTTATTTTTTGTTAATGTTTATGGTCATGAACATAAAAACAGTTACAATGTATCTTTGTGACATTCCTATGTTTAAGTATATTACATAATATTAATATTGGATATCAAAAAGTTCTTTATTGGCATGGAACAATACCAGATCAGCAATGCATAGCCAGCAGCCCATAAACGTGTTTTTTACAAAAACATATTTTTTAAACCAGCCTGTAAGTGCCTGACTTAAAGAACGTATAAGGAAGCATTCTCTGCATTAGTAGATGTTTTTCCGTTTTAGTTTTCTTTAAGCTCAGACAACCTGCTGTGTTGTGGAAGGCCTGTAGAGCAAGAACAAGATGCAAAATGCTGCACACCATTCCTCTGTAACAGCCCCGAAGTGCCTTCAGAAGTGAAAAAAAAAAAAAAGACAAACAAAAAAAAAAAGTTAATAAAAATATCCTGGGGACCAAACTGAATGTCAGCTTTAAGAAAGGTTTTCCTCCACAGAGTTTGTAACACTCCTCCCATGTGTACACATCACACATTACATCCTTTAAGTGTCCTAGGAGGAGGAAACTGTTACACAAGAGTTCTGTTCTACCTTGCACACTGGCTTTGCAGTATTCAAAACACTGTCTCCTGTTTTTGGCTGCATATTATACTGTTTTCAGTAGCTGGGGAAAAGAAACTGTAGTCTGCTTGCTTCAGCTTGCCGTACACATCATTGTCTTTGACTGCTGTATCACCTGTTAATATTTTCTTCCCTTGTGAAGCATTCTTTTTGCTGAAGGTTGTCATTTAGCAGCACTTTATTATCCACATTTTGTTACTGAAACGAGAAGGTTTTTGTTTTTTGCTATTATATGGTATTGTTACTGAACTGAAAGTCCAGGTATTACTGAGTACTGAGGATTGATTACTTGATGTTTTTCAAATGAAACTGTGTGAATATGCATCATTTGTTCCTGTATATTAGTCTGGTCAAGCATCAACAATGAAGTCAAATGTGGACTGATCCCTATCCAACCCAGGAAAATTCCATTATTCATCATTCCTCAGCTTGATGTTAATTATTGTGCATAGTTGTGATATTTATTGGGTTGCTTTGCTTCCTTCTCTGAACGCGAGATCCATTCATTGCTCCTTTGAGAGCCTTTTGCTCCTTAATATAAAAAAAACAAACAAAATAAACTCTTGCACCCAAAGATGCTGTTAATCACACTGACACTGCTGTAAATATCAAACTTATATTCTTCACAAAATCACAATCCTGCGTGGGCATTGAACATTTAATGTAGCTTTTTTGATTTAACTGTAACAGCCACATCCACTCCAAATATATAAGATGTTTAACTTCATAAATAGATCAAATAATATAGTAATATAGAACTATTCTTTTAGATTTGATGATAAGCTGTGGCCTAATAATATTAAAATGAAAGGAGTGTTATTGACATTCAGTAGAGGTTTAGTGCACAAAGCATGTTGTAATGTTTGTTAAAATAAAAGTTCTGTGTGTATGCTGTTGACATGCAAACCTTGCCTGAGAGAACGTGATGAATGAAGATGCTACTGGTTTTTGGATCTTGTAAAAGTGGTTTAAATGGCTGAATAAAACAAATCATGCATACAGATATAATTATTTTGAGCTCCTTATGTCTGCCTAGTTTGTTATTTATACATAAAATGCAATTTTCCTCTATTTTCAGATGCATAAAATACATCTGAAAATAGAAGAATGCAGAAGCAGTAATGGAAAAACTTACGAATAACAGAATCAAAAATTGCTTGAATTAGTATGTAGCCTTATGCCCATGTATGATGTAAGAATATGAGTCACTAATGACCTTCCATAGAGGAACTACTGAAATGTTATGGTTCAGCATCCAAATTAAAATAAATACACACTAGAGAGGCTGCGTATCATCCGAAACAGTCCATTAAAACAAGCAAAACTTTATTGTTAATCCTTTAACATAAATGAAGGGTTAGAGTTATTTATCTATTTATAGATTTTTCTGAATTTGCATGCCAGATAAAAAAGACAAACATCAGGAATAGACAAATTTCCTGCACTGGCCTTTCCTCATCACTGTCTCTGAGGGTTGTAGGCTGCATTGGTAGAGCGCCACCTTCTCACCACCTACACCGGCGGCCGCCCACAAGGGGCTGCTGGGGCGCCGGCCTTCTTTTAGTCCAGAAAGACTCAGACACATCACTACCTCAGAGTTGCAGAAACCATCTCAGGCCACAGCGCGCTCACTCCTGCACCAACCACCGCTGTGGCTGTAATGTCCAACTGCTGGTCTGGACTATGTGTCCTGCGCTCGTAGACAACCGAGGACGTAGAGGATGAACCTAACACATTTCTTTCACTGTAACTGAGGAAATGATTCTGTCTCAGTCTGTGAAGACAACTTAATTAAAAGTAAAACTTGAATCTGCCATTTATCTTGAACAACCAACAGTTTATCCACGTCTAACATGCCAGCGATTTATCTGAAATTGCTTTGAGAACATATAGAAAGATTGTGTAATCTATTCTTAGATTGCTGACTCTATAAGGTCAACGTTGACATGGATGGCCTCCAGACTAATAGGATTATCATTCCTGTAGCTATGCGCCGGCTTTGTTATGGTCTTCATCTGTCAAACTTCACCCTCCTCGTGTGCCCTGTAGACCTCCTCACCAGGTAGTCTTGTGTGCCACATTCTGGATTTTCTTCCTGCAACAGAATATCCCATCCATTGTGTCTGTGACCGTTACAGTCTAAACTGAGCACCTAATCAGAGCGCAAAAAGCAAATGTGCCAGTATGGAGTGTGAATTTTAAACAACCATTTAGAATTATAAACAACTTGGTTGCCAGGAGTAATGTGGAAACTGATCAGGCGCGGGAGAGTGACTGCAAGTATTTAAATATGTCTGATGACAGCCTGGCATGTGAATGTTTGAAGCTCGGACTGAAACAGCGAGCCACAAGCTCCAGGGTGAACCAAATCATTACTATGGAGGCTTTATATGACCATTTCTATATGACCATTTCTATTCACCTCCCTACAAACTACAGGGATACGGGAACAATGACCTTCAGAGGGGGTAGAAAGGGCACATCATGAATGTAATGTTACTCATTTTACAAACCCCAATGACAGCAAATATATCAGTGTAATGTATGGTTGAATTAAGTGTTTGCACTTTATTATTTGTGCTCCTTTAATCCTAGGTTTTCACTTGAAAAATGGTGGCCAACAAGAACTGGTGGAATCAGTATCAGTGTCCTCTGGAGGGATGCTCTGATGGATAAAGTTTTGACGACTTTATTACCGTAAATTGTAAGTTATACCTTAGTGTATGTGGGAGATCGATAAGAGACTGGACAAGATTCATATTTATACTTCCTGTTTTCCCTGTAATTCATAGACAGACCACGTCGCTGTGCTACGGAAAGTAAAAAACACGTTCCTGTCTGTTGGGCCACAAATTGTCATCCACATCACAACCAACATGGAATGAATTGTCTAGAGTGTCTCATCCAGCCTCTGCAGGTGACTGCTTTGATGTCAACACAGCATTTGTGTATGTTGCTGAAGACCATATTCTTTCCATCTACGTGCTGAGAAAATTTCCTCAATGGGATTCAAGAATGGGGACTAGACTGAGAGGAAGTCCATCAGTCCAAAAGGTACTTGATAACAGGAGGACCTTAAACATTGTGGTATGTATGCATAGAGAATTTGTAATATTATAAAGTACAGCTATGTGGTTATTACTTGCTTATATGGTAAAATAAATATTTTTTTCTATGCACATGTATTGTGAGTCATATCATAGTTCCATACATTTGTATAGTTTAATATTACTAATACATAAATTGTTTAATATATGTAATGTGTATATGTGTATGTAATATTGTAATTATAAATTCAATATTTATAATTACATCTATTGAATTATATAATACAATTCGGGGTTTTTAACAAGGTTGAAAGTTCCAAATTATTATGACTATGTTTTGGAGAGGACGTAGGATTAAATTAAGTTCCACCTTTTGTGGACATGTTAAAGTGTGGAATTAAGTGATAGAGTTCATTTTCTTTCTGCTGACATTATTTAACCTTTTTTTTTTTTTTTTTTTTTTAAAATATCTGAAGTCAATTGTCATCAGTGCTCCTCGGGAAGGAGGACATGATATAAGACACTCCATCCATCCTTCCATCCATTCATGAATAAAGTTGCAATGTAAAGCTGAATTATTCCATGTACAACCTGACAGGATTCTCTGGATGATAAAAGATGGACGTCTGGAATCCACACTGATGAACAAGGGCAGCTCTCGAATGAAATGTGGCTGAATTGTTACTGAATCCTGCTGCATGCATGTGAGTTCAAGTAAACACATTCACGCCAGCTTCAAATCCTGAAGGAGATGATTGGTGACCTTTGAAAGTAAGGAGCTACTTTATGATGATTTGGCTCTGAGCAGGTCATTTGACCCCTATTTGCTCTGGGGAAACTGCTCAGCAGTGTGTAATAACAGAGTGGCGACTTCACAGTAGAATGGACACGGAGCAGGTTGATTCACGGCTCCCTGGAGGAATAAATGTCTCTCTGAGAGAGAAAGATGGAAAGTGAATGGCTGTCAAAGATGTTGAAGAATAGTTCAGGTCCAGCTGCCCAATTAAGAGATATTTAATCTATTTTAGAGCTGTAAGCTACAATATATTGCTCCTAAAGGGGAGCTTGCGCTAAATTTTATTGGTGGGGCAAACATTTCAGGGACAAGTTTGAGTTAGTTGAAAAGGTGTTCAGATTTAAAATCAATAATTTGACTAACTTGTTATCTAAAAGATAACAAGAAAAAAATAAAAAATGAAAAAATATAGATATATTCTATACAGATATATATCTATATTTTTTTGTTTTCGAAAAATATTTAAATTGCATAAAATTGGTTAAAAATGCATATTTAAGGGTAAAATTTAACAGCAAAAAGAGGAAAAAAAGATGACTTTGCTTAAAGTTTGTGGGTGGGCAAAAATTTCTGTCCCATTTCGAGTTAGTTGAAAATGGGTTTACATTTTCAATAATTTTACAATCAATTTTAATGTTCATTTCTACAGCAAAATGAGAAAAAGGAATATTTCCCTTTTGTCATATAAAAGACAATTGTGTGATTTCAGATGTAATGTTTCTGCAAGGAGGGTTCACCTTCATGTGAAATTTACAGCACTCCGGCTCTGAACTGCAACAGCGCAGTGCGAGAGGCCATTAGCAGCCCATTTGGAATACTCTTCATTTAAAATGTCTCTGCTATTACAGCATGAACTCTCTGCACAGTCACTCATTTTCTGCATGGTGCTGTGATGATTTGTGCAGTCGCCTCATGGTGAGAAGGTTCTGTTGGTGTCCTGATCCAATGGTGCTCTGCCAGGTTTCTTACCGCAGTCCACAATTGTGCTCATTGGATTGACTGGCGACTGTAATTAATGTCTTGGTGTGAGTGTTTGATTGAACAATTTGTGTACATACAAGCATACTTTGTGTGTGTGTGTGTGTGTGTGTGTGTGTGTGTGTGTGTGTGCTCTTGTACTTGCTACATACTGAGTACCAAAATGTCCATGCTGGGAAGTGAAGACATTTTGGCTGCTCCTCACACCTTCAAAGGACTGTTTGAGGGTCATGACATGTTTTTAGGTTTGGGGTTAAAATTGAGTTCGGGAGTTACTTTGGATGGTTAGAGTTAGGTTGAGGAGCTGGTCATTATAGACAAGATTTACAGATATCCAATAAGAAGCAAAAACTTGCATCCCCCTGTTGAATTTTTGCACGCCTTGTTTGTTTTTAGATTGATCTACTAAGAAAATTTGCGTAAGTAGCTACAGGTGTAAAGAGCCGAATGAAACTCGATCCAACTGAGTTGGAGGTGCTAAGAAAATAATTGGAAGTGCTTGTAGAGGAGGCAAATAAACAACCAATTGTCTCCAACAGAGAAATCTAAGCATCACAAAAAGAAATCTGATATGGACGGTATCTGTGCCAAACACCGAAAGTAATATATTTTTCCTGTGTCCTTTCCAAATATACTGACGAGAATGATAAAAACTCATTCAATGTATCCGTGTTGTTGTTCCTGTGTCTCCTCCTGGTGAAAATTATTGCACACAAAGCTGGTGGGTTGACTTCTACCCACCTTTCAAACATATTTTATTTAGACACAAGGACTGCAATTTCTTCCGGGTTTGATAAATTGTGCTAATATTTCTTATACGCATTTTCTCCTCCCAGTATTTCACTCACCCAGGCAGAAATGCCTCCTATTGCATATTCATTAAGGCCAAGGTGCTAAAAGGACAGCACATGTTGTTTTGCAGACTTCACCGTTGCAGTCCTCATTGCACACCGTTAGTTGATCAGCTTGCATATTTTTGCCTTGGTGACATCAGGTTTGCACTCATTTTATTCATCCAAAGGCCTCATGAAAGTCCTCACAAAAGGGAGAAGTATGAGGGTGTGTGGTGTGTGTTCCTCTTGCTACATACTCAGTACCAAAATCTGCATTCTATTCAAGAGGACATTTTTAGAATATGAGGACATTTTGGCTAATCCTCGCAAACGGCTGTTTAAGGTTTAAGATGTGGTTTAAAGGCTGCTGTTAGAATTGGGTTTAGGTTAGGGTCAGGGTGTGTGTGGGTGTGTGTGTGGGGGTGTTGCAAAGTTCCTAGATCAATCTTTTTATTTTCTTCCAAAAAAAAAAAATAACCACACTGAATAATAAACAGCTCTTAATGTTATTGGTGAAATGCCCTTAAACATATTTCTATTTGTTTCTTTGTTTTTTTTAATTACAAATTAAAAAAAGTATGCAGCTTTAATATAATTTGAATGTATTTCAGCATCTTTGCATTATTTATATGGAAATTAAATTCAGTATCCTCCCCATTCGCTCATTCTAATCATCCTCCCTTGTTTGTGGGTGGGGGTTTATCTGCCTCATCCATGTCTGGCTTTCATTTGAAACCACACACTACCACGGTTTTGTAATGACAATGACACGGAAAATCAGTAGTCACAGTTCAGTGAGAAGTGGTTGTCCATAAAACATCTTGGGGGAGAGTGTGGGACAACAAACCATTGACATTGGAGTTTTTATAGCTAAGAGTTAATGAGAGCCCAGCTCCTGACTGCTGATGAATGACATCTTTGCCTTAGTGAGAAAATCTCTATAGCGAGGCCTGAGCCGTAGATGCAGATATCTTTTCTTACTGACCACTACCAAAAAGGCTATTTTATATACATACATAATTGATGCATAAATATATCAATCTATCATATATCTACGTATATATGTACATATATATGTACATTTATATATATATATATATATATATATATATATATATATATATATATATATATATATATATATATGTGTGTTTGTGTGTGTGCGCGTGTGCGCATAGATAGATAGATATATTGACAGGCTAAACCAGAGTATCTTTTTTATCACAGTCTGTGTCTTTGAAAGACCTTATTGCAAACTCCAATTGACCGTAGTGGTGTCTTTTACTGGCTTCTGTCTGTGAACTATCGAGAAGCCCAGATTGATGATAATGGTTTCTTGGTTATATCTCTGATCATTCCCCCCATGCACAATTAAATCATTTTGGAAGACAGCTCTGGGAAGGCACTCAGTTGATTCGAACGTCTTCCTTTTCACAACAATGGAGGCCACATTCGCTTCTTTTGATTTTTTGTCTTCCTTGTCTTATTCAGGGTTCCATTAGTTCTCCTTTCATATCCATCTAGTCACTCAATGCCATGTCAGAAATTGGCTGTGTCCTTTTATATCCATCATCTCTGTCTATTATACCTCTTGATCTTCTTTCCATTCTGAATCTGAAGTGGTAAGTTGAAAATTTCAGTCTGAAATGAAATACACATCATGTAATAACTTTATTCATCACATTTAACAATGTTTGGTCTATATTTGAGACCTCTCATCAAGCTTTTGGGTCAGCCTTCAGAACATCTGCTCTGTGATAGGTCATGTGCCAAGTTTTTCATCAAGGTGGAAGCTGCAGTGAAAAGTGGTTCATTTTGGAGGCTGTAAACTGAAGTGTCTGATCTTTCATGTATTTTTCCCCAGTAGTGTAAAAAAAACCCTAGTAGTGGCACAAATAACAGTTGTACTTATTGTTATAAAATCCAAAAATCATCTATTTTAGATATTAACTGTCTGTCTTCATGGTCATTGATACTCAGAGAAAAATCAAAGAAAATGAAAACAATTTGTTATTCTGTGCTGTACAGGTTTTTAACTGAGTTTTTTTTCTCTTAGCAAGAAGAGCAAGAGCTAAGCAACAATTTGAGGCAATCATGCGACAATTAATGTACTGTGTATTTTATTTCATAACTCTCAAATGTCTTGTCTCAAAGAAAAAATATGCAAATTATGTTGACATGACGTTAGAACTTCCTTCATGGCCAGATGTGTTTGATAGCTTCTCTATCTGTGTGATGAAATCATTTAAAAATGTACAGTATACCCTCGTTTATCGCAGGGGTTAGGTTCCGGAATAAGCAGGGAAATAACCCGTGATAGATGAAATCCGCAAAGTAAACAGCTTCATTTTTTACAATTGTTTTACAGGTTTTAAGGCCGTAAAACCCCTAAACACATACTTTTACACACTTTTCTCCGAACTTTAACATTTTCTCACATTACGCTCTTATTTAAACACTTTCAAAGTTCAAACTTCTTCCTCCGCCTTTTGGGTGCGACCGGAGGTGCCTTTTCCCTGCACTTCACCAATCTGGATTCAGAGCACAATGCACTGTAAAAAAAATCCGCAAAGCAGCGAAGCCACGAAAAGTGAACCGCCTTATAGCGAGGGTACACTGTATCCATTTTTTTTAATCAATTTATTATGATTTCAATAAACATATTTCCATTTGGGGCAGCGCAGTGGTGTAGTGTTTAGCAATGTTGCCTCACAGCAAGAAGACCCATTCAAATTCCGGTCGAGATGGAGGCTGGGGATTTTCTGTGTGGAGTTTTGCATGTCATCCCTGTGCCTGCATGGGTTCCAGCTTCCTGCCACAGTCCAAAGCCATACACAACTGTGGATGAGGTTAATTGATCACTCTAATTTGCCCATAGGAGTGAGTGGTTGTTTGTCTATGTATCAGTCCTGCGACTGACTGGCATCCAGTCCAGGGTGTACCCCGCCTTTGTCCAATGTCCTGGGATAGGCTCCAGTCCCCTCCAAGACCCTGTGTGGAGGAATTAGTGGAAGAAAATGATGGATGGATGAATATTTCCATTTGAGACTTAGATGCCAGTCCTTCGTTTGGCTCTCAATCACTTGACTCTTAGATCCTTCACCATTTCTACCTCTGACACATGTCTCACATGTTGTTGAAGTTATTTCAAGTTGCAAGTCTTTTCTTTTTGGCCATACTTATTTAGAACCTATTCAGAGTCATTTGTGCTCTTAGTATACATTCATATTAATGGACATAATTAATTTAGGGATTTTTATGACTGTGTTGTACTGTGCTGAGTTTTGATTGCATCCATGAGCACCTGTTTGTAGAGCTGTCTTCCTCATGTTGTCATTGTCGCCTTTCCCCCTCCGTCTCTCCTCCCAGTTTTATTTTCAGGGCTTCTTTCTCTGACACGGTCCTCAGACCTATGTCACTCCAGCATGTTGGCAGCTGTCACATGTGATGTGCAGTGTCAAAAATAATTAACAAAGTCACCAATTGAAATGCAGCAGCGTCTCAGGCCATGTCTTACTGTCTCCCAATCTGCCTGAATTTGTCTGCTGCCTTGTCGTTAATTTAAAGACAAATACTGTAGACATCCAGTTTTTTTCCCCTGTTTAAAATCTCGCCTTCCTTCCTTGTTGAATATGTAATAGTCAGACTAACTCTCATTAACCAGCCAATAAGGACTTGATTGACATGTGCTGAAAGTTCCGCACCTGCAATCTGTGAAGCAAATTTGACATTTTGAAGGGGGATTATGGGAAATGCAAGTGTTCCCTCAAGCGGATCCATTTTCTTCATCACACCATATTTAAGGTCAGACAAATATAGAGTGTTTATAAAAGGGATGACTTTGGGATGTTTAACAGCTTTCAGCAAGCTTGTGTGTGTGTAGTTGCCTGAAGATGTGCATGTGTGAAAGACAATGAGGATGCTCCTACAAGGGATTTTACCCTTGTCAGTGCTTTTTAGTATTTTAAAGTGACAAAAGAATGTGCAAATATACCCTCTTTTCAAAATAATAAAGATGAAACAGCCTCTTGTTGGATCTTTTGGTGAACTTTTTATAATGTCACTCCACTTCTGATGGTTTTAAAAAATGTCACAAAAGTCAAAGTCAAAGACAATGAGCATCATATTTAAGATTTAGTGGATGGGAGAGGCAAAGATTGTTCATTCACACTCTTGGTAAATGCACTGCAGAAAGGAATGCAGGCAGGCAGGCAGGCAGGCAGGACTGGGGCGGTAGCATGAATAATTCAGCAGCTCTGCCACACTGAGCCTTGGATTCCCATCCTCCACCTCAGCACCCTAGATCCCCGAGGACCCATGGTGGGCTTGCACAACAGCTCAGCAAGTGCTGCATATTCACTGGTGTGTGATACTACCACTGAAAAGGGAACCAGGGGCAACTGTGAAGAAATCACAGCCATTGTCTGCTACTGGGATGAATGAGAAATCTCAAAAAAAGGTAAAGTCAACAATCGGATGTGTGGAAAATAGGAATTAGCCCTACAAGTCAATTACTATCCATTGTATTGTAAAGTGATTTGTAAAGTGAAAGAAACACTGTAAAGTAGAAAAATGTGATATTTAAGGGGCTTGCAATGGAATTGGAAAACATCTACGAAGAACATTTTTTTCAATTTTAAACTGATTTATGCATGTGATATACATTTTAATGTGCCAGGCTTATGCCTGGGTACCATTTTTTGTTTCTGCCTGCTAAGAGTAAATGTTGGATTTAGATATCACGACTAATTGATCATTTTAAAATAAATAGTATTATTATTAATTAACTGGATCTAAATACATTAGATTAGCTTGCAGCGACAACCTCCTGTGTCACATGTTCTGGCTGTACTTTTCCAGGCCACACCTCCTCACCTTCACTGCGCCTCTTTATCAGTCACACCTGTTTCCCTTTCCACTGATCACCTCCCCTACTTAAACCCCAGCTCCACACACCCTTATTACCAGATTGTCCTCTGTATGATGCATGACTTTCCTGCACTTTCTGCCTGTCTGGTTCTGACCTTGCTTGATCCTGATCCTCCTGCTTCATCTGATTCCTGATAAACCAGGCTGCCTTCTGCCTTGGACCTTGAGATCCTGTTTTCTGCCTGCCGGTTATGGACCCTGCTAGCCCATGAGTAGCCAATCCAGCTTGCCTGACGGGAAAACCGACTGCCTTCTGCTGCTGATGCCGAGCTCATGTCAACATCCCCGGGGCTTCCTGATTACTCCAGTAACCCGAACCTTCTACATTGTATTCCTCGATGGAGCTGAATTTGTCACGAGGTGCCACGTTATCAGAAGGACAGTTAGTTTAGCAATCGAGACACAAGGTCTATGTATTGCAACATCAATTTAACAATTTGGCAGAGACAACTAAACCATAATCTGACTACCAATCTGATCACAACGACAATAAAATTCTATGCTCAGCTTGGCATAACCAGGCCCATCCAGCTGCAGCTCAGCAGCTGGGGGTCCTGGGGAGTGGTGATCAGGGGAGCCAGGTAGGAGCAAAGATGCTCCAGGCTGACTGCACTATTCTACTGGTTGTACAAGTAAGCAACAGAATTGTCATGGTTTGCAGCTTTCATCACTGGGTTCTCGGTGTCACCATGAACGCATCACTCACTCCCTCTGCCAACCTCCTCTGCCAATCAGTCTCAACCACTTGCACCTGTCCCCACGTTATATAGGTCTCCCTCTCCCTTTGTTCTCTGCCAGATTGTGACGCATGTTTGCCAGACTCTCCAGCGATATTTCTTGGACTGACTTCCCGGCCTCGACCCTGCTTGATTCGACTACTCCACCGCGCCTCAGCCCTGGTAACAACTTTTGCTTTGTTAACCGCAGGACCGCTTCTGTTTTTTGCCTGCCTGTCTGAAGTTGTGGTTCAGTTCCTTTTGAAAGACTTCATCAGTTACCTGTTTGCCCCAGAGCCCCCCCCCATTTTTCCTGTTGCCAGTTTAAGGAGTCTAACCTGCCTGCTCATTCTCCACCCTCAGCGCTCTCCAGAAACAACTCAGTTTATCATTACCTGTTTTTTTTTAGTCAGGCTGATTTCCCTGCTAGCCTGAATAAAGGTCATTACCGACTCAACTCCTATTTTCAAATGTGTAGCATTTGAGTCCATACATCCCATTGTTTCAAGAATGGCCGCCTGTGCTGTGTGATGGATGGTTCCCATAAATAATCCAACTTGATAGCTGAACCTAATGACTGATGACTCAAGTTCCTGTGAAGCAGAACTACAAACTAGGCAATAAAAGAACTGTTAACTTCTAAGAACACTGGAAATATTCAGCAGTTTGAACTTTTCTTCAGAACAGGTCTGTAATTGAGGGCGGCACGGTGGTGTGGTGGTTAGCACTGTCGCCTCACAGCAAGAAGGCCTCAGGTTCTAATCCCGGTTGGGATGGAGGCTGGGGACTTTCTGTGTGGAGGTTGCATGTTCTCCCTGTTGCCTGCGTGGGTTCTCTCCGGGTACTCCGGCTTCCTCCCACAGTCCAAAGACATGCATGATTGGGGTTAGGCTGATTGAATACTTTAAATTACCCATAGGTGTGAATGTGAGAGTGAATGGTTTTGTCTCTGTGTTAGCCCTGTGATTGGCTGGCGACCAGTCCAGGGTGTACCCTGCCTCCGCCCATTGCTCTGGGATAGGCTCCAGTCCCCCCGCGACCCTCAGTGGAGGAACAAGCGGTAGAAGATGGATGGATGGAGGTAATTGTAATTGAAACCATGAATCATTTGTGTCTAAATTTTATGGTATTAGATTACAGTTATTGTGCATTGCATTTTTAGTTTTTATTTTTACATTATTGATTCAGCAGCATGTAATTGACAGTGGCTGCTGATAAATCCTGTCTCTTGTCACAACAATAATTATTTGGTGTATTACTCCAGCACAAAGATTAAACTGGGTTATGTCATAGCAGCTCAGTCCACAGGGTATTGGAGCATTCTTGGTCAACTTCCCTCGTTGGACAAAAGTTGGAAGGTGGGCTGGGAGTGGGAAAAGCACCCATGTACATCTTCACAATGGTGAGGTACACTTGAGCAAAGATGGCAACTCATCCATGGATGCGTCCTACCTTCGCCCACACACAGGTGAGATAATGCTCCACCACCCTCAACCCCGCAAGGGAAATTAAAAGAAAAAATATATTTTGGTCTGTCAATATAAATGACTGTATTTTGCCATGAGTATGTTATTGATGGTCTCTTTCAAATGCACACTCCTACATGATTTCTCAGCAGCTGTTGTTTTTTCACAAGAACATCACCCACATGACAGCAACATAGTGGGCTTAAAGTATTTTTGAAGATAAATCAATTTTACCAGGAGCTTTGCAGAGGAAAATGCTAAGAACAATCAGAATGATATGCAACAAACAAACAAACAAAACAGTCTTCTGCTGCTGCACCTACTGGTGCTAATATAAGCATAACTCAATTTCTATATATCCCACAAGTAAATTTGTAAAGAACTATTTACCTCATATGTGTAAAGCAGCAACAATCTTTGTGCCAGAGGGAGCAAGTGAATATGTGTTGATTTAGTGTAGTTGGTGTTCTATGAACCTTTAAAGGACCTTCAATCACAGATTCAGCTGAAGTCTGAAGTGCTTTTTTCCTCCTAACAGGACATAGAAAGGCACATCATGTAGTTTCATGCTGCCAAGGGCTGTTGGAAATCCTGCAAAAGTCTATAACATCTATATCTCTTCACTGAATCCAAAGGGCCAAATGGCACTATTTTGTCTATTAATGTATCTGTCAGTCGAGGCAATATTTGAAATAAAATCAATTAAGAGGTAACTATAATTGCTATTATAGTAAGTGACAATTATACTATTATTTCTGTCAGGTTTTCAAAGGTTAAACAGTCAGTAATTTCACACTGACATGGAAACTTACTATCTCATCTGGTATACTGGCACATGATTATATAGAAGTCATTAATACTTTTTGCAATGAAATAATTAGTAAATAGAGCAATCTTTTTTAAAAACAATTCTGTCATTCCTACATTATGTAGAATAACACTGAAGTTCACAAAGGTTATACATCACATTTTATTACGAGCATACTCTCTATTGGCACCATCCTACCAGGTGACTTTCATCCATGTCACAATGATTTCTGAAATTAAATTTTCTCAGGCCACATAGATTTAATAATCCCAAGGATAATGTCAATTGACCCATAAGCCATGGTTGATTTTTCTTCTCAATTGGCTTTAGGTGTCCCTAAATATCAATTTGGTAAATACGTAGACACCGCACCAGCAAAGTTTCACACAATATACATAATTCAGAATTGACCTTTAAAAGGTACCCGTGCCAAAAAACTGTCAATTTCCACATTTACAGAGGGACCTGAAACTGTGATAGAGCAAAGGCACCTCTCCAATACTTAGTTCCTGCACATTTGTACTGGGGTTGGTAACATAGGTGAGGTAGGCAGTAGCAAGAATTCCCAAACTGTGAGGTGACCAGGACCACGTCCACATTTTTTGGGAAGTCAAAAACCTTTAGAAGTACCTTGGCTGTTTCCTTTGCTGTGGGTAACTGGGTGAGGGCACTATCTTGACTCATGACTAATTAGAAAACTGATCGATAATGTTGTGAATAAAGCAAATTGGGTTCACATACATTTAAAATATCTGATTCAGACCATTTGGACTTGCAGTGGGAACATGGCCTTTGATGAAGGTGAGAGGTGTGATTATGATCAGGGTTAAAGGAGGTAGGGAGGAAGAGGAAGAGCTATAGATGTTAATTGATCAGACGTCTAAATCCAATTAAAACCAAGGTAACAGCCTGCTCTTTCGGTTTTGTTTTCAATGTTTTTGTGCTTTTGTTAATGGATTCTGAGAAGGTCGCACAAAGCGCAACTCCTGTCTGCCTGCAGAAGAAAGACAGACTGCCATCTGTTGTGAGAAGAGTGAAACAGCTCTCTGTCATTCAGTCGACTGTCATTGTCCCATGCTACACCAGGGTGACAAGCTCACTGTTGACCTGACAAGGCAGCGTGAAGAGGGGCCCGTCATCCAAGCTGGACAAATAACACAGTGAGTGCACCAGCGACACACTGGTCACTCTCAAAGCAAGTAAGAAGCTTTAAGCCTTGTGCAGACAGTAATATTGAGGATTTATTAAGCGATGGCAATTGCTAAGACAATACAAAATGTACACATTGACACTTGCACACACACATGCCTCCATGCCATATTCTACATAACCTTTCGATGCACTCTGCATTATCAACTCATTACACCTCATTACACCATTGGCAGCTCAATAACTGCATGTCTGTACTCACCTCATTCCTTTAGTTCTAGTCTAAATCTGAAAATGGATAATTCTATCTTTGAGGACTTTCATAGACATAATGTATTACCCAGGTTCTTACCCTAACCATTACCCTAAACCCAATTCTAACCTCATCCTTAAAGCCCCATCTTAACCCTCAGTCACACAATCCTTTAAAGTTGTGAGAACCAACTGAAATATCCTCACTTCCCAAAAACGTCCTCTCTATGCTAGAGAAATAATATAGAATTTAGTACAAGAACACAGATAACAAATGTTTCTTCAATTAAGATTATTGATTTGAATCAGTGCCCTTGTTGGAATAAAAAAAAATTTGCATTCCATTTAGAGGTTTTTTTTTTTTTTTTTTAATCATTATGCATGCCTGTTGTAATTTCTACTGGTTGTGAAAGTCTGTGCTCGAATTCAAGCCTCAGTGACTTTATAAATATAAGATGGGGACATATATAAAAATATAAATATATTGAAATTAATGTGAGAGTGAGTTTCCTGTCCTTGGTCTGAGTCTTTGATTTGAGGGGGATGCCCTGATATAATTCATCCTTGTTTAGAAGTGCACCAATTATAATTTTCCAGATTTACTAATAATCAAACTAATTGCACAATTGATTTGGCAAAAAGTAATTGTGTGTGTGTGTGTGTGTGTGTTGAAATATCAGTCAGGAAAGTAAAGACTTGGGTATTTGGTTGGTTGGTACTCACTTGTCAGTAGTTGTACTTGGGTGCACTCTTGAGCTGAGAGCAGAGCAGGAATAAAGCTCAGAAAGAACACACACGGGGCAGAGCACAAAGGTTTTTGTTCAGGGTCTGAGGTTGAGTTTGCTACAGTGGTAGAAAATTTCTTAGAAACAACCATTTGTCGCACAGTTATTCTTAATGAATTATACTGGTCTTCAAGGGCATCAGTACACAATTGTGAAACTTGATGTCTAATTAAAAATGCAGCCAGTGACTTCAGTGTTGACAGAGCAGATTATTTTTTTCCTGAAATATTAATTAGGTGTCGTTGCTTAGGTGACAACTTCTTCAGGTTAGATCCGTTTTAGCTTTCTGAAGACACCATAGTTAGTGTTCCGTGTAATATGCTATTTCAATAGCTTATTTCTTTGAGCAAATACTTGACTTTTTAGAGAGAAACATGGACTCCAAAGCATGCTATGAGTAAGAGATAAGCGCGTAGGAGCATAGAGCATCCACTTTCAAGGGATCCAATGCTTTAGGAATACCAAAATACCAACATTTTTGCAGTTCAGTTGGTAAGAAAAAATGGTTTATCATTCCCTCAGGAAATGAATGAAATTATTTGTAATGGTTCCTATGTTTTTCTCCTGTAGGAGGAAACATATCTGAGATTATCTACTCCTGAAAAAATACACAGCTGAGCTTCAACTATACTGTGAATGGCAATAGTGCATGACAATAGTGGGAGTGAATAATCTTAAGTAACAAATACCATAACAATGCTGAATAACAAAAACAAAGTTGGAATTTGTAGGTATACATCCAACGCAATCTTAAATTAAATCTTTACATACAAACAAGCTGTAGGAATGATATGTGAAAAGAGAATGATCACCTCTTGCAGAATCGTTTGGAAGGTTCCAAAGAATGCTCCCAGCTAGCATCTAGCAACAGAGGTGGGACCAGATTGAGATTTGGGACTGAGCTAAAACACATTAAAATGCATCAACATAATGATGCTGCACACGCGATGCTCGACTGCTGCAGGTTGTTTTGCATATATTACCGAAGAAACAGTCAGCAGGGAATTTTTCACTCAACCCTTTGGCTATTATTTCTAATTCTGGAAGGTGAAAATGACCACCACATCATCAGTGGTAGAGAGTTATCACTTGATGACCCCACTGTGTAGCCAGAATGAGTCAGTCCTGTGTTTTTTGTTTTTTATCTGCTAGGTTTCATCAATGATGATAAATCAGTTTACAGATTTAGTATGGAACACAATTTTAATGCTTGGTACCATAAAACAAGCTCTTCAAAATTAACCCCATGCCTGATTTTCGACTACAGGAGAACATTTTGGAGAATTCACTTACCATCTAATAAAGATTGTCAAACCATATATATCACCATATATTTTCTTTTAGCATATATTGGTAGTAAATAATATAGTGTGTATATATATATATATAGTAAATATTGTGAAGTCCAACTTCGGATCAAAGATGCATTGAAGTCAAAGAGGATCAAAGGGGCTCCGATTCAAAGCAGCATACCATAGCTGCCTCTGTTCTACTGGTATTGATGGACTAACAGAATACAACTGATCCCATGTAAAATGTGAGCTTCTCCAAAAAACAGAATTAGCTGATAAGATGGTGAGAACTTAATTGACTCTTGTTCTGGAGTTCATGACGGATTGTGCTAGTGGTAGCATGTTTGAGCATTTCATATTTCAATATGATATATGCATATCATTTTTGAATGTAAACAGTTTGGTACTTCATGTTTATTTTCTGTTACAGTCATGCAGAACATCATTAGAATTAGTACAGATTTTACACTTTTTTCCTTTATGAATTTCTTTGAAAACATTTTCAATTAACTAGTGACTATTGGTTCTTTACTATTGGCTATTGGCTATGTTGTATTTTTTAGCAATATTCTTTGGACTTACTTCTTGTGAGTGACCCTGCCTCTTTCCAACCTGCTTGACTAACCTCAGCCCCGGTAAACAACCTTGCTTTCTTCCCGGGTTTGACTTTGCCTGCTCATCGCCTGGTATTTGCCTGCCTGGTTTTCCGATTCTGGATCTATTGACCCATTGGATTATACGCAAATTGGATTACTTACCTGTGGGATTTATTCTGAGGATTATTTCTTGTTTGAATTACTAATTGTGTTCGTGTGTGTCGTCCTGTAATTCCATGAACAGTTTCCTTGTTTAAGTTCCCACTTTGATACAAACTCAGTTTGAAGCAGCAGTCCCTAAGATGAGGCAGGAATGAAACTTGTCCTGAAAAGGTTTTCCTAAAATCATCCTAGCTTCAGCAGTTGTGGCTCATTCAGCCACACAAATTGGTATCAGCATGTTGACATTTCATCACATTCATCCATTAACTACACTTGACTTTCTTTTTGTTTGCCAGTTGGATAGCAACATAGAAGCTCAGGCATTACATTCTTCCAATCAGAGTGCCTGAGGTTGAAACGCAAATTGCTGATCTTGCCATGGAAAACAGGGAAGATGGATGAGGCTTTAAGAGGGGATGGTATATGGATGGCAGATGGTTACGTGATGCAAATGGGGGACAGAGAGATTCTGTATAAATAAATGAATACATCTTTTTTTTAAATTGATTTATTTTCCCTCTACAACAAAACAACCCACTCCAGTCCCTCCCAGTTTTCACACACCAATGCAGGGTGGAAAGGACCAGCTGTCGTGGAAAACATTCACGGTACCCTTTCAATAGCTTTTTGCTTGCAAAGCAATCAAATAATAAGTGTGTACGTTAATGTTCTCCCTTTCAGCTGTTTATAGCTGCAGAAATGCAGATGGATGCACTGTTTTGTTGTGTGTGTGTGTGTGTGTGTGTGTGCGCGTGTGTGTGTGGAGGAGTAGTAAAGAGCGCATTGGACGGCACTCCACAGTCACATGACTCTGACAGCATGTTCCTTTTTAAAAGAAGGAAAAGAGGGACCCCGAACATCAGATGCAGACTTCCACCGCGTTGTGCGTTTGCGTATACGGCACCGGCCGACCGTCTCTCCGCTCTGCTGCAGGAAGAACAGCTGTATTCCTCCAATAACTCTTCCCCCTCTTCCCGTTTTCAGCTTCATCAAATTGAGCCTTTCTTGTGGCGCTCTTCATCGTTCCGCACGCATAGATCCCCTCTCCCCCTGCACGTAAAGGTAAGAGATGGAGCAACTTTTTCTTTAAGCTTCTGTGTGTGATCATTTTCGCTGGTGTCTGACAGCAATCATGCGCTTTTCCTGCGCGCTCTGAGCCAATTAACGGTATGGGTCTCGGCTTATTTTTTTTATTTTAAACGTATCTCTGGCGCTCGGCACATGTACCTGGCGAGGTGGAGGCAATTACATATGGGAAAAGCCGTCAGCGCTAATAATTACTCCAACAATTGAGCCTTCGGCCACCAATACAATTCTGGAAATAATGGGATTTGTTCTGTGGTTCCAAACCTTATACGATTTCCACCACTGTTGCAGCATAATTAAACCATTTAATGCGTTATCAAATCTGCCGTTCCCAGAAAATCATTACATCCAATTAGGAATCACGAAATAACTTGGTAAATATGGAAAAATACATTTTTCATACACAATTCAAATAAACTCCCAATTCAGAAGGAACCCCAACTAAGCTATACCTTTTTTTTTTTTGTATTTAGAAACACAGGGAGGTGTGGGGATAAATAATAAAATAAATACTTAATTATGCATGAATACCAAACTCTTGAGGGTCTAACTGAAATGGAAAACAAAGTGAATGGAATGGTAAGGGATTCTAAGTTATTCTAAAAGCTTTATGGTACATTTAGGGAACAAGTATAGATCTGCATCCTAATGCAAAGCAAGATGCCCTGTTTGATGATCTATCTCTCATCTGCCACCTGCTGACACAGGTGTTTAGAATTGTGCAATAGTTCCATCATTAATGTAAAGTGTTCATCTACAGCGTTCTCACAGTTCAGGAGAATTTTGCTCGATTTCTATACACCCATTGTGCTCCAAGTGTTCCCAAAGGAAACATTTTATATGGTTTATATTCATCACACAAGCATGAAATATTTTCATCCCAACAGCATAAATCGGTCCTGTAATTTTGGAGTGCTGAAATCACTGGCACTTGGTAAAATTACCATAGAAAATAAAGACGCTTCTAATAATCCTCCTCTACATGCTTGCAGTATTAACACTGAATATGCAAATGCTAAGGGAAATTATACACAACAGAGATAAAGAAACCTAATTTCCTTTTGCTCCATTTCATTTGAGCCTTAGGAGATTATGCAACATATAAAAGGTTTAGAAGTTCTGCTGCTTAGTTCTGCTGCAGTAGCCTAAATTCCATAGATGAACTCCATCTTAGTCTAAATAGGTAAACATTTGATTAAAAATATAGATGAAAAATAGTCCACCAAATGTGCTCTATATCAACTCCATATGGTCATTACATCACATGTTTTTGAAAAGTGGCTAAAGAAATTAGGATCAACCGACAATGAACATTTGATTTACAATTGATTTTGAATCAGGAATGATTTGAGGACCATGTGATGTTGTCCATGTGCCCCTTTTCAGCATATTGCATTCCAAATGTGATTTAAATTCAACCTATTTATTGTCTCAATGTTACACACTAAAGAGAATGAAGACTGATTGATGCACTGATGAAATGCTGATGAATCTAGAGAAGTGAGCATCTCTGTCAACTGGGGGGTAACCTCACATCATCAGACTGGAGCAATAAGCTACAGCCTGACTGAGTGCATTAATAATTCAGATACAGGCTGGACTCCAGTCAGTTCTCCATCTATTTGTTTTATGCTTATAGATTTATTCCCAGTGCACTTACTAAATACCAGTGACAGAGGGCAGTGTATACACAACCTCACTGATGTTATTGTTTTACAAAATAAAGTGCATTCACTGATAAATGGTCAAATGAGCTTATATAATTAATCCAAATTTGTTTGTGGATTGGCTTTTTTGATTGTGTAGACATATCTGTTCATATCTCTATTTTTGTTAGAGATTAATGAAAACGTCTTTTGAAACATTCAGGGTACCCAGTGGAGTTTCCATGACATCAAACAAACCTGCCCAGAAATTTGAACAGTTCTCTATGTTGCACCCCCTCCCCAAAAACAAAAAAAAACCTATGGAATGATTGGTCTTTGCTCTGAACTTAGACATGATTTGGACTCCTAGAGGCACTAGTGCTGGTTCATAGCAGCTCAGTGCAGTAGTGCAAGTATGAAAACCAAACTCACCACTCCACATATCCATAGCACCTGTGACGGAACCAGGCCAGTGTTCCCTTACATGAGGACACAGCTCCTGGTTACTGAGCTGCTGATGCTGTTTTACAGCAAATGTACATCATTCATGTTTAGGTTGGTCAGTTTTACACCAATTACAGCATAAACTCTCCCTCTAACCAGTCAAGGCAGATTACTTTCTCTCCATCAGCATTGCTCCTAGAAGAACGTGTTGGGAATTCAATAAGAACTGTATGAGATGGCTTTTAGTGTGATATTAATAAAATATGAATGCAATTAAATGGAAATCAATTTGGAAATATAACCTTAACCTTTGCTAGAAAAAGGCTCATACCATTGGTGGCAATCCCACAGAGGGCGCTGGCCTATGTAAAATATATTTTTACAAATTCCTTTGTAAATGTTATTCTTACCCACTAGTGTTTGTGCCTAAATGCAATAAGGATTACATAAACCACATAATTACTCACCAGTGAATTTACACAAACAGACTTGTTTTGTATTCATTTCTGTCCCAGCAGTGCAGCAAATTAGCCAATCATGTCTGGTTGCTAGGACAAATAAATTTTTGGCCAATCTGCATCGCAGAATTTGAGGCCTTGGGATGCTGAAAATATTACCCTCACTACAGAAAATGCTGCAGTTTCAAAAAAGTCAGTCAGAAGAATGGTGACCATAAAATATGCTCTTAATATTTCTAAATATTAATATATTTAGATATATTATTCAAATCATAATTATTCCACATAACACTGGGATCCAGTAATTTCTGTTCAATTGTTTTGGGTTATGAAATCTGACCTCATGCTGAATTCACAGCTCCACCTAGAATATTTTTCACCAGCCACCATTGGTTTAGAAGTGGGTCTATCCAATATTTGCCTCTGAAATAACATTTAGTAGACTAAGTACACACATTATCAGGTTCATGAAGCAGTTAATAAAGATGAAAAGTGAGGCTAAGCTAGTTCAGCACTGGCCTGATTTCTTGCTAGAAAATCAGTGCCTGGAGGGTCCTGTTTTATTCATAAGCAAAGTTTTGTGTTGGCTATTGTCTCCTGGTTTTATGATTTATGATGGCAGAACTAAGGCAGAACAGGGTTGGGATTGCTTCCCTTTTATTTTTTTTTTTATTTTACAAATAAAAACCCATGAAGGAAAAACAGCAAAGCATGTAAAGCTCTGGTAAATGATGTGGATGGCTTTTCACTCATGGTCCCATCTGTCCCTGGAGGGGATAGACACCATGAACCTGTGTTTTTTTTTTTTTTTTTTTTTTTTTTGTCTATTTTTGTAAGCTAAGGCCACCCGCTCTGTTTGCCTCTGGCTGAAGATATATAAAAGAATAAACTATCCCAAATCACTGTTACATCACTGTAATGATTAAAGCCTTTCTCTATTGATCCCCCTGAAAGTAGCTGCACTGAATTCAGATCAATGGTGTGTTTTCGTTCAGAAAAGTCATTGATTTACAGCAGAGCATTGAAGAAATGTGAATGGACCAATTTAGTTTCTTTGTTCACATTTACATTGTGGAGGTACAACAAATGGTCATCTTAGAAAATGTCATCTAACTCTACAGGTAGAGAAATGTACACATGCAGTTTTCAACATTGGATTTCTGTTCCTTGTCAAATAGTGCCGGAATTCAATTTCATGGCAGTGTGGCTGTGTGAAAAAGCTCTTTTCAATGGAAAGGAGAAGTTGGTTACCTCACATAAATGGGAAAGATGCACACGACAACATCATATTCATTAATTCACTATTTTGCAAAACCTGTCGCATGTATAATTTACGTAATGCACAAAAAGAAATTCAATGTTCATGTCTGAAGGACAATGACAGCGAGAAATGACAGCAAGCAGTAAGTGGAAATGTTCCTTTTCATTTACTGCTGGATTGGACTGCAAATAAGGTGAAGATGAGCAGGTGTACACATTCAAGGAAAGAGGAATGTGGGCAGCCAGATGGAGGGATATGAAAGGATGGTTCATAGACCCTGGTGAACCTGAAAAGCGGTTAAACGACTGTGGTGGGATGCAAAAGAGATGGGTGTTGTGGGAGTGGAGTGTTCAAGTCTCCAGCTTTACAGTTTAGCAAAATCATTTCCAGTTTTTCTCTTCACCTCATTTTCAAAATGGATTCATATTAAACCAGAAAGACAGCTTGGTACAAAGAATATTACACGAACAACCAAGCGAGCTGGAGCTGCAGTTGCTCTCTACAATTACCATCACCCACATTTAATTAACTGTAATTAAGTGTGACCCCATTGCAATTTGCATGCTGTGCAGCAGCATAGATGCAGATCACAAAACATGATTTGTAATCCAACAGATAAGGGGAAAGTGACTTCATTTGTTGATGCCTCAATTGCTGTCATGCAGAGTGACTGTATTCATTTCTTTGAGTCAAAAAGCAGCTATCTATGAAACAGTGTTGGGTTCATGGCTTCACCAAAATGCACTGAATCAGTTTGTTGCAATGAGCTTTCCAATATGGCATCAACATCAGTCAGTAGAGGAATAAATAGGGCTCCAAAATATGGTACATGTGTGCCCAGCACAAAAGAATGGAAACAAAAACACAATCACATAGAAAAGGTACTGCAAGAAGATCCTGGTTTTAAATCCCTCTACAAACTCTCTGTGTTGAGCTTTCATGTTTCCTTTGTGTTTGCGTGGTTTTTTTTTCCCAGGTACTCCAGCTTCCTCTTGTGCTCCAAAGGTGCATTTGAGTGAGGCAAATTGACCTGAGGTGTGAAAATGTGTGTGAATCATTGCTTCTCTATGTGTTAGCCCTGCGATGAGTAGGTGACTCCTGGGTGTACCCCGCCTCTTGTTCCCTGTAGAACATGGATGGATGGTGTTGAACGTTGCCTTATAAAACAGCTTTTTGCAGACTGCAAGCATGTGCTCTCATTCTGACAGCTCCTCTGAACCATCGTAAAGAAGCTGATTTGCTCCTGGTTGTTTTTTCTTTGATAGAAATGGCATTAAACCCCTTACTCACAAATGTTTGGGTCAGCATTTATTGTGAATACCTACCTCTTTGTTTTTACTTTTTTTAAATGTATATTTTCATTAATTTCTGGTTACTACCTTGTACGAGAGGGAGGAAAATATATATCTATTATCGTTTAGGTGTCAGTGCTCTGGCAAAGATAACGCACACTCTCAAAAAGACATTCTGTTCCTTCGCTGCAGGGAAGTGTTATACAACACATACACGTTTTGCCATTTTTTTTTCCCCAAGTCAACGGATGTTGTCGATCATCAAATTCTGACTGAAAATTTGATACAGCTCCTTTATGTCTGTGTTTGTTTTTTTCCTGTCTGTGCCATGAAAGGAGAAACAAAACATCCTCTCTTCTTCCACTCTTGGATGGCATCATTCTTGTTGAACTCTAGAGATTCAGACATATTTTTTGGTATACTGGAAAATCTATTTAATGCTTTACCGTATTTAGGATATTTGAAATTTGGATTTTACTCTGTCAGTGTCTGTGGAGATGAGGTGCATTTTTGTTAGATAGGTAGTTTAAGAAAGAAATGAAGGATGAAACTAGAGGCACTTTTAGGCCTTTAATAATTACAGGGTTGCTGCAAGACTTATTTCAGTGCATTTCTGGGATATTTTTAAAGGCTCTTGCTTTTGCAATATTTAGAGACTCAATTTGAGCTTATTTTTTGTAAAGGTCAGAATGTTCTGAAGACCATAATTTCCACATTCATCAAAGACTAACCATAGCTTGTACTGTGTAACAAAAATAATGTAATAATACATAACTTGTGTCAACTTGTTGATCACTCTGATTTCTATTATCAAGAGTTTAGCATTTGTTTTCCAATATTCTGTGGTTTTACAACTTTCCCATTTAAAACAATTAAGTGAAACAATTAAGACAAATACAGATGACATGTCCTTCAACCAAAATATAAGTCCCAATCTGACCCACAGTCGGACTGTGTCAGAAGAGACAGTGTGACATTTTGAGTGTAAACATGAATCTCAAGGGACTTGTTTGTCCTGTCTGCATGGTGGTCTGCAGCATCTGCATATTAAATTCAACCAATGATGGCATTCAGCTCCCTAAAATATAAATATATTTTAAGTGAGACACGATTTGTCAAGTGCAGGTTTAATTACATCAAGGGATACTCTTGTCAGTTATGGGTTGTTAATAATTCAGGAAAATCCATGTGGGTTAGCATGACAAAAGACACCAATATGATGTGAAAAGACACAATATATGTGGATTAATGTTTTCTCAAGTGCCCCTTCATATTTTTAGACAAAATCCATGTCATTTGTTCAAAAAGCACTAGGGTAACTAGTGGGACACTCAGTTTTTCATCATATTGATCTTTCTCTTCATGGTTGTGCAGAGTTTGATTGATTAGATAGGAGTTTTGAGTAAAATCCATTACTGTGTCTATGAGTGTGAGCCATCATGCAGACAGACATATTCTCACATGCTTAGATTTGAAAATTCATGAAAGGAGAATGGAGGACTCCAGAGGCAAACATGTGTTTACTGTTGAGACTCATCACAGGCTCTAGGGTTGAGGAGCATTTGCTGGCTACGGAATCTATTTCATTACTCATAGAGGGTAAGTCTGTAACACCTCTGTAATTAAGTGGTGTAATGACAACCATCTCTAGTACACACATGCAGTCACACACAGAGATAATATCCACATGTATTAACAGACAAAATACAAGAGGACATACAAGCACTGGAGAAATGACTATTGGTGTTGTAGGCACTCGTTTTCTTACCACTACTATGTAGTCACATATGTTTTATCAGATTGACTCAGCACAGCCTATTCCTACAACAAATGAAAGATATCATTATTTATATTCTAAAATACTCCATTGTTGATGCTGTTATTTTCACTCAGATAATTCCAAGTTGCTGGCCTGTTAATGGATATAAAACAGATCTCTTACTTGTTGACTGAGCTCAAACTCTCTGTGGTAATAAGTGGTCTTTTTTGTTCCTGTGTTCTTCTCAAATGTCAACATTGAATTGCCATCTGAATATGGACCATGACATAATATTTGTGGCTTTGTTGTTCCTTGCATTTTTGATCATATCTACTTAAGAATGTAGAACTCATTCATCAGAATGTAAAACTCATTCATCAGCTTCAGCTGTGCTACAACTGTGGACTATCCTTTGCATTTTCATGCATGGGGAAACTCGATGAAAGACAGACAGACATGGAGAGAACATGCCAACTCGGCACAGAATGTTATAGAACCTACGACCTTTGTGCTGTTCAGGCAATGTTGCTACACTATTTCTTCCAAAATAATTATAAGCCAACCCTCTGAAGTAACCTGGGGTGGCATAAAATCTTATTTGTCCTTGATGTCTGATTTGATGTATGTTTCAGTGTATCATCATCTCCTATAGCACAGCTTTTTATAAAGTATCTTGAAACCTACTTTACAAGTCAACCCATTTTGTATAGGCAGTGCCTTTGTGACTAAAATGTTTTGTTCAATGCTTTCAATTTTAAAGAGATGGGGGAGAATGTGTTAAGTGGAAATGGTTTGCCTTTTGAGGTGGAGGTTAGACAGGATGTAATAACTACCAGCAAGTCACTGGGTGACTTTTGAGATTGACTCTAGTTACACATGACCCTTATTAGGAATAAGTCAAAATTAAATCACCCTCAAAATGGATCAGGAAAACTTAAAAAAAAAAAAAAAAAAAAAAACTTTTTGCGAAAAAGAACCCTTATAATGAAGATACCCATCTGAATTTTTGAGGGATTTTTTATCATTATGAGATATGGCCATATTGCTTGGGAAAACCAACAAAACAAAGGTAATAATTTGATTATTATATCTATCCTGGCAAAATTCTGGATATTATGATTCAGAACAGTACAGATTAAGGGGTCTGAAGTTTTTACCCATTTACCCATTTAAGTTGTATGCATGTAGATACAGACCTGTAACATGTATCTGAGCATCTGCTGAATTAGTAAAGTGTCAACAGGGGACATCTAGTAAACTAAAACATCATTAAATCAAACTGTTCATGTCAAGAATATTCCAAATGCAAAATGAATGGTTTGATAATGAATCCAAGTAGATAAAGTGAATGCTGGAGTATTAGGTTTGGGTATAAGTTACAATATGTGGGTAAATGGACAGCCAGACCTCTGCCAAGCAGCTCAAGTGCTTTTCCAATAATGGTAGAAACAAATTGTTAAAAGAACTCTATCAAATCAATTATTCAGTGTTTTTTCTCAGCTGTTTAATATAAATCACAAGATTCATTACACAATATCTAATTTTTCATAATTCTAAGATTATGAATAATTCATAGCTAACTCATTCAAAACCACAACATAGTTCAAAATGGAATAACATTCTTACAGGAAGTAGTGCCATTATTAAATCTAGATAAAAATCTACATTGCCAATAGTTTCCCAGTTATAACATACAGGCCATTCCACTGACCTTAATGTCTGCATGCTGCTGCTGGTAGTTTTGAAAATATCCACCAGTTTGAAACATTTGATTGCCGCCTCCTCCTCCTCAATGGCCTTTTTTAAAATGCTCACTCGCTGCCCCTCCTTTTCTTTTTTTCTGCTCCATTGCTATCCTCATCAGCACTCTAGTCCTCTGCCCCTGTGCTCTGCTCATCTTGATTATTCTAAAAAAAAAAAAACTCTGACCAGTCGCCTACGATATCGGCTGCTCCATGACGGGTCCCGGTGCCAGGCAGACCAAGCACTGTCACCACTTTAGTACTCAGATATACAGGCCACTTATGTCCCAGGCCATTAGGAATCATCCCACCCCTCCTGATGGTCAGTCCTTTGAGGTGATAAATGCTTCAATGACAAATGTGCAGCATTTTATTGAATCACATTATCTGAAATATTACATGGATTATTCTCTGAGCCTTCATCTTTTAATTATAAAAAAAGATTGGGAGTGAGTTATGTGGAAATTTAGCATTATAGATTATTTATTTTAAAGACTGTGGAGCGTGCATGCTCTCCCAATGGGTGAATGGTGTTTTGTGTGATGGGCAAGGTGTGTTGCTGCCTGTCACTGGGTGGGATACACTTCAGTGCCTTGTAACCCTTATTAAGAATAAGCAGCAGTTAGCAGACAATGGATGGATGGATCAGTGGATTGATGGAGGGATGCATACAACAGGCATGATTTGCTTCCTTCACCTCTTAGGAGCGACACAGTGGCTAAATCTATTGGTGTATTTACTGTTTCGATCTGTCCCACAGCTCAATATCCCTGTTAAATTGGTTTGAAAAAAATTCTTAATATGTATTGGATACTCTTTTTTTTTTTTTTTTTTTTTTTTTTTTTTTTTAACTATTTTATTTTGGTTGCCATCTGTTTCTTGTCCTGTAGTAGAAGAGCAGATTTCTGAAAAGAAGGGGCTTTAATTCAAACCTTTGCTTTATGTAACCCCTCCAGCCTGTCAGATGTTATTAAATGTTGAATTGGATGCTGCAGCCTGACCAGGGTTACATAGTCTACTGTTGCAATGCTATGATAACAGAAATGTGAGGAAGCAAATGGAATGACAGTTCATCGCTTACAAGCCTGCAGGTGATATGAGTCGCATCTCATGACAAGAATGACCGGCTTGACTTGGTCTTGTTTCGTCCCAAAAATCTTCTTGGTTCCCCTTCCCAACTGTTTGACCCGGATACAGAAATGCTGAACTGCAAATGAAACTGCCGTATGAAATAAGTTAATATAAAAATACTGTGAAGTCAAACTTGCAAAAATAAGATCAAACAAGGTTGAAGATCAAAGAAAAAAGCCTTGAGGTTTGATCCTTCAATGGACCAGAGGATCAAAGGGGCTTTAATTCAAAGCATCATACTATATTCTTATTGCCTCTATACTACTGGTGGGTGAACTCCAATTCCATCCAGCATTTATAGAATGTCTTTAGCCCAAACAGAAGGTGACTTTCTACAAAAACCAGAGAAGCAGCCAGTAATACGCTGTGAACTAACATTTTTGTCATCTGGTCATCAAAAGGCTGGCTCCAACTGTTCACATGTGGAAGTGTCCTTGGGCAAGACACCCAACCCTAATTTGCCCCAGGGGGCCAGACAGTGCCTTATGTGGCAGCAGTCACCCACATGTGAGTGTGTGCATGAGTGGGTGACTGAGAGGAATTGTAAAGCATTTTGGGCATCATAGCGGTGTACAAAAGTACTATATAAATGCAGTCTATTTACCATTCATTGCCTAGGAACTATTGACTATAGTGTGCTGCTGTTGGCTTTTAAATATTGGCTATTGAAAATATTTAATCTGACTGTCCTTGGAAAATAAAAAGAAAAGACAAAGCTCCCTGGTCTATTAAGTAGAATCCAGTTAAACCTCTGGGCAGATGACTCCATCCCTTTTAAGTTGGGTTAGTGGCAAAACCTTACGAAACTTAACAGTGAGGCATCTGTTGTCTGTTTTTGAAAAGAAACAGCGATGGTTAAACATGGACAAACTTCATCTACTCACCTCAGAAATTTCAAACACATTAACAGACAGGTTGCGATCAGTTTGCATTTTTAGAATTAGTATGCCAGATAGACCAGTTCGGTCAGCTGGCAAGCAAGTAAGAGTGAAAGAGTGATATGTGACAGTTAATGCTCCCCACCTATCACACTTAATTTAACAACTTATGACCAAATCAACTTATGACTTATAACTTATAACTTATGAGTCTATTAGATTTAAAGGTGGCCATAAGTTGATTACTACCTATACTTATACTTATTTGTATTATCCGTATAATTATTTTTGGATAGAAAATCTAATAAACAAGTGAAAATGAATAAATCTAAAGTATTCAAAAGCATGAGCCTTTTGTTGATTACAATAGAGAATGTCAATAGATTTTTTTTTTTTTTCATGACAACAAAAGCATTTTAAAAATTAAAAATGATCTTCCTCTCAGAAAATATGTAGGCAGACACACACACACATACACATATGCTGCTTGGAAATGTCAGTGAGATAAGCAGTAGCGTGCAGTGGTGTTTCACTGAGGCCCAGCACCAAAATCCAACCCCCACCGTATTGTATGCTGATGCAGCTAACAGAGCAGCTGCACACATACACGCCTATGTCCTACAATACATGCACATTCCGAATCTAATGCAAGGCCATTATTCTGCATGAGTACATAAACACCATCATGGCAGCTGATCAACAACCACAATTCATCAAGACACCACTGTGCAGCATCGCCATCAGATCATCTTTCCCTTGGGTCACTCCCCACTTTACAATACACATACCAAGCAGGTCCACAATCATGTAGACTGATTTTGCTGTTAAATCAGCCACCATCACCTTTCTAAGATAACACACTGTGTCATCACAGACCTGCTCATGACCCAATCAGCCAAGCTCTGTGCTTAACATGGGATGTTCTGTGAATAACACATCAAAATTTGATTGCCTGATGATAGAGTCATTCAACATGACATACACAATAGAAGCATCCAGCTTTATCAGTCTAGTAATGCAACTAGTTGGCGACCCCAGCAGCCAGCAGAGGAAAGGAGCTGTTGTGCATTTATAGAACATACAAGGTTTGAGTTCCACAAAATATAAGCATTCACTCTCTGGATAAAGTTGCATACTGAACAAGTAATTGATTCCAGAAACTAACTAGAGAATGACTTTTTAATTTTGGAAAAAACTGAAAAAACAATTTTGACAGGGCTAGCAGTGCTAGCTTTGCTACCCATGACTGCACAGCACTGGAGATAAGCAACATTGCCTTGTTGCTCCCTATAGGAATTAAACACATTAATGTGGTAATGAGTAGCTTATGCAAGTGTGACAACACTAACATAACAAATGTGCCCATTGTGGAATGTTAGTCATGCCAATTAATTTTGGATTGTTTCAGTCTCATGGTGAATATTGCCTTAAACATTTGACTGAAACAGGGTTTTAATTGTGAGCAAAATATTTAAAATGTTTAATATAGTTTAGTTTAGTCTATTTTATTTTCCATTCAGGATTGTGATTAGTTGCTTTTCCAAAATACAAATTTATGTTGAAATATATAAGTTCAGTTCATGTAGTTAAATCCTGAACAGAAATGGAGTACAGTGACCGGCAGTGTCATTGCTGGTTGTGGCTGTATGCCTTGTGGCTGTATGCCTTAATTTTGGCTTATGAAAAACTGTGACCCAAACAATTTTTATATATATTTATATTTATATAAATATAAAATCGAGATTTTTGAGATTTTTTTATATTCTTAATAAGAGTAATAAGATGTTAATAAGCAGATAGCTCATGGTGAACATGTGTACCTTAACCCATGATTTACTAGCAAAGCATATTGAGATAATAATCAATGGTGAAAGAGGCAACCGATAATTTAGAGTCTTGGACTGTAAAGAACAAGATTTTCTGGTGTGATGGAACAGTGAATTAACTTTTTGACCTTAACTGTAATTGCCACATTAGGAGACAAAATCCCAAACATAACATCTGAATGACATTGGGACAGCTTTGTGGGTGTCCCTGAGTTGCTAGGCTGAACATACTTGAAGAGAACAGCAATATATTAGAATGTACACTTTTGTTTTTATAAACTGTCATTTAGTCCTTTTTCATTTAAGTCCCTAGAAATATTATTTCTATGTTGCTATTGAGTATTTTCTGGTCCAAAAAATGTTTTTCAAGCTACCACCTCTCAGCAGCATCTGCTTAATTGCATTGATTCTGTCTGTTTGTCTGTGCCCAGATTGGGCAACAACATCTGAGACATCAAAAAAGAAATAATAAAATGCAAATAAAATTAAATTTGTCAGTCTCCTAAGGTGACATGTCATTTGCTCCTTGAGATGTAGTTAAGTTAGTTTGTTCATTTAGTAAGTTAACATTTCTGTGCCAATTAAATCAAAGGATCAACTTTATAATTTTGTTTTTTGTTTTAATTTCATCTTTTTTTGATGAAATTGTGCTGTTTCTGCATATACTGATTTTTGATCAGTCTTTCCTGGCTGTTCTCACAGGGAGCGGGTTTACATTTACTGCTTGGTGTGTGGACTGTGGAGTGGAGTATGAAGCTCATTTAAGCTTGCAAACAAGAATATATTTTCAGTATTGATGCTTCACCTCTGAGTACCTTGTTATCACTTAGTTTGTTCTCTCTTTTTGATCCACTCCATTTTTCCTTTTGTCGGTGCATTTCTGTCTGTGTATTGTGGTCAAGGTTTTAATTCAGGCAGATACATACAATGAGTGACTGAGTGTCCCTATTGACTCCACCTTCCTCCCCAGATATCCAATGTCCTATGTGTTCACTAACACATAGGACATTGGATATCTTTAATTGTGCTGATTACAGGATTGGCACCTGCTGATAGCTTTAAATGAGTGTATTCTCTGCCAAGACACATGCAGTAAGAAAACAAACATGTTAATTCCAAATTTAGAAATCATTTTATTTTTTTATAATGGCACAGCCACATAGCAGGAAGGTTCTGGGTTCAATTCCTCTCCTAGCCCAATAACATGCATATTAAGGACTGGAGATCAGGTTGATCATGTCAGTGAATAATTTGCCTGTTTCTCCTGTGAGTGTCTGTTTTAACAACCCAGTTCACATGGAACCACACCCACTTCTGTTGTACAGAACCTGGCTTTGATTCTGAGTGATGGTGCTTTGCTGATGCTAGACTCTGACGCAGGCAATTCTCAGGCATCTTAAATTGCTGCGTCATCAATTGCTGACTTAGTTTGGAAAATACTGTCATGAGGGACTCAATTTGATTAGTTTACAAAAAGAAGTGCCAAACTGATGTGCTCCATCTTCATAGCAGTATGAGCTGCAGTATATCATTATACTGTTAACCATAATTATCTCATTCACTGGTCTAGTAATGCTGTCAGCCCATGTTGTTGTACTGATATTATTGATTATGCTGTCTGTTAAAATTTTATTTGTCAGGATTGCACAAAAATAATGCTTTAACCATTTTTTAAATTTATTTCACCTCAGTGACAACATATATTTTAACATGCTTGATTTAGATTTGGGAAACAATTGAAAGCAAGTCTGTCAAACAAGACATTCAAAATATGTATGCAAGTATAAAACTCGTATTTTGAGGATACATAGGAAAAGACCAGAACATTTGTCTTAAATGGAGTTACAGTAACATCATGGAGCAACAAATCACAACAGAAGTCATCTCAAGGCAGTTTACACATGACAAATAAAGTGGAAAGAGAGGCACAAACAACCATTCAAGAGTGAAAATAGTGTGTCCTCTGAGTTCAGGAGCAAAGGATATTCATGTGGTGGAAAAGAGCACAGTTGTCTCAGAGAAAAGGTAGCTACACAGACAGTAACTCGTTAGCATTGAACAATTCCAAGTTGATTGCCAGCTTCCCTGCTACTGCCATCATCTGAACATTGGGTGGGCTTTCAAATATGTGTGTAAGGTGCAAGACATTTGACAGATCTGAAAATATTTTCAAGTGTGACTGCCAAATTAGAACTGCATATAATAACTGCATATGTGGGATATTTACTACTACTGAAAGGCCTTTTGCTGGGGCATGAAGCACATTTCTAGTCTTCCAGATGATGGGAGTGGGCGTGACTTCATGCAAATTGGTTCAGATGTATATAATATATGGATAGATATGTAGATAGACCAAGGACTGACTTGGTTTCCATTAACGTACACAATAGGAATGCCCCACTAATTTTCACAGCTCCACTTTCACTCCATAATTGATATTCATGATGTATGGTTGTGCAGCTGCCTATCACATTCAGTATACACAGACTCTGGTCGGTTAAAGCTGTTTGTGGATGTGTGCCATATTTAAATCTACAAATCTTTCTGGTACAAGCCTCGAAAATTGAGTGCATACAACTCACTGTATATAATAATTAATATGATATGGCTTTTTTACGGAAGGACACAACAGGTTATTGAACATGTGATATTTTTTAGGACTTTTGCAATGTATGAATCCTTCTAGGTGGAATTAATCTGACTCTGAGCAGTACAACATGTTGTCACCCACCCATAGAGAATCACTAAAGTCACCAGCAAAACAAAATGCACAATGCTTTATTCTGTTTGTGGCAAAGGTCTTGGGTACTTCCTGTGGTGTGTGAGATGGCTGTAGTGTTTTCTGAGATTATTGACCCTTCTTGGGGGTCATCTCACAGCGCCGTAGCTGTGTACCACTGTGGTGCCTACCCATTTAACCCTTTCTGTATTTATACCGACTGAGCATGTCAACGGAAATTACCTTCACATGTTAGAAGGTACAGAGCAGAAAGTAAATAAGGGAAAAGCACACAGGATTCATAAAGCATTAATTTAATAAAATAAAATGTTCCTGGAAAATGCAAAACTGATTTAGAATTTTTTTTTTTTTCACTGACTGTCTTGGAATCATGATATGCTTTCATGGCACTCCTACTTATTGTAAGAGTTGGTTGAGTTTAGAAATACATTTAATATGGTATCTATCATTTTGCACAATACAAGACAATTGTGAATATTTTAGGAATTTGGGTGAATTCATGACGGTGCACCTGTGAACAGTTGTAAAATGGGGGAAAAAAATATTAGTAAATGTCTCCAAGACGGTTTCAGCTAGAGGCTGCATGTTCTCCCCGTGTGTGTGGGTTCTCTCTAGATACACAGGCTTCCTCCCACAGTCCAAAAACATGGACTGTCGGAGGTCCGTGAAAGTTGGACTCATTCCCAGTGAGGGTTGGACTCTGCCAGGGCTTCCCTTTGTCAGCGGTTCTGTTCATAACCTTTATGGGCTGAATTTCTAAGTGCAGCAAGGGGGTGTAGGGTGTTGAGTTTCGTGAGCAGAGGATCTTGTCACTTTTTTTTGGATGATGTGGTGGTCCTAGCCTCATCGAGCAGTGACCAGCTCTTGATGGGGTGGTTTGCAACCAATTGTGAAATGGCTGAGATGCGACCCAGCATCTCCAAGTCCGAGGTCATGATCCTCAGTTGGAAAAAGATAGATTGCCTTCTCTGGGTCAGGGAAGAGGTCCTGCCTCAAGTGGAAGAGTTGAAGTATCTGAGGATCCTGTTCACAAGTGAGGGTAGGAACGAGTGGGAGATTGATGTGGATCAGAGTGGCACCCGCAGTGATGTGGGTGCTTAACTGATCTGTCATGGTGAAGAAAGAGCTGAGCAGAATGGCAAGCCTCTTCCAGTAAATCTATGTTCCAACCCTCCCTCTTGAAGCTGCTGCCATCATGACCCAGACCTGGATAACTGGAAAACGATGGACAGACTACTGTATTCACAAATTTGAAATTTGTCCATGAATCCAATGCTCATGTAATCCTAATGTCGTCACTTGAAATTAAATGCATCAGTCTCTTCCATTTTATTCAACCGTACATTTTCAGGAGTTGCAAACTACACAAATCTGGATTATTGAACGTCAGTGGTGAACCACTTCAAGAAGACAGTACTGTACTTCAAGTTGATTGATTTATACCTTGGCTGTGTCAGCATGGGTCTAGGAGTGTTATTAACCCTGTGTAGAACTCCTTTTGTTAGCTTTTGTTACTTTTTTCCCTTAGAATGGTTGGCCACATTAAGATCAAGTATACATTTAGTTGAAACACAACTGAACCAGTATGAACCCAGTCCTATCCTTGTTTTACTTTGGACTATTTTCTGCTTTTCAGTGCTGTGATCAGAATGCTTACAGTAATTCATATTGCGAGTTTGGATTGTGGACTTTGTGCATTTTTTTTCCCCCTGAAAGCGTTTTCATGCTCTCTGGTGAGTGAGTTTGAGGACTGACTTCACTTATGCTGAAATCTAATTTTCTGTACATTGACTCCAGGAAAAAAAACAGGGAAAAAACTTAAATACGGATGAAACACTAATGCAAAAGTGATGGTGTTTGTGGATTGAAATATTCCTGATGTTGTCAGATGAACATACAAATCATACAAATACTGGCTGGATTTCACTGACCTGGTTTTTCTTGCAACACATTTGTTGCTGTCTTCTGAAATAGCCCAAACTTGGCAGGATGGAGCTACAGAACAACAGGTTAATGTTATTTTGAGTATACTGGTGTGAACATGATCAAGGTGATCAAAAAATGGATGGATGGTAGTTTGCAGAAAAAACATTCTTCTTTGAAAAATGGCACAATATTTGTCAAAAGCAGATCGGTGGGAGAAAAAGTAGCTGGCAGGCAAACAAATAAGACAAGCTGAAAAAATACAGAACATTTGACTGTGAAGTGCAGGCATTCAGCAGTGGCTGACTGTTGAATTTGTCTTTTTGTTGTGTGCTAAGGCCTTGAAGAAATCCAGGTTGTGTTGCAGATGTTCGCATTCATCTTTCACATCTTCATTGTAATCGAGGTGCTTAATTAAATTACTTGCCTGGTAGCTTTCAGACTTCTGGTTTGAGCTGCACCGTGTGGTTTCTCATAAGACATTACATTTAAAGGGCCTCACTTCACCCCGAGGTTTCAGATTTGATACCAAAAAGATGCATGTCACAATCCAGCTCGGGGCAACCAACCCCGAGCTGGATTGTGACATGCATCTTTTTGGTATGTGGTATGCTTCCCACATACCAAAAAGATGCATGTCACAATTGCCCTAGGGGTGGGTGTGTGAGTGAATTGACCTACAACTTAGACGGGTTACCTTGAATGAATAATAATGATGATGCATTAAAAATGCTCTGTTGCTCTGAGAAACTGCATATATTTAAGAAACATTTACCATGAAAGACAGAGATGTGAATGCAAGCTGTGACCTTTACATGCACTTGTTTCTTCAACCACATAGAAAAGACTTTTGTTTTTTTATTTTTTTCCCCCCCAACAATGTGTGCAACATTACCTGACTGGTAAGTAACCAACTTCTGGAGAAAAAATGTTTAACTGTCTAATTGAATGCCATTTCTACAACAAATATTGTTAAATCTTTAAAACATCTTCTGTTAAATGTTGTGATTCCCTGTTCTTGGTAGTGGTATAGCCAAGCAAAGGTTTAGGTCTTTTTTTTACATCATTTTGGTGGTCTGTGTTTTGATCAGTCGGACTTTCCTGAGTACATGGCTCAAATGCTAGGGTGTGCACTGCTGTGACTCCCTAATTTTTATTTATTTTCAATGTCTTTTTTGTTTGCAAATTTGTCACACTTTACAGTTATATTAGTGACTTTTTTTTCTTCATCTTGTCCACTAATTCCCACTTTGGGGTTCATGGGGAGGGTGCTGGAGCCTATTCTAGCTTCAGTTTGTCGCCAGTTTATCACAGGACCCTTCTGAGCATGCTGGGGTTTGGAAACTTGCTCATGGGTACCATGGTGGTGCCCTGAATGTACACATGGTTAACCCTTGTCTCATGAGAGGACAGTGAAAATTCTGGTCTCTAATGTCCATAAAATCTCAGAGAATCACACATATACTTAAGCCAAGTTTCCCAAGCCAAAACAAAAATTTGCTTTGTAGTGGTTGTAATTCAACAAAACTCACAATGCTGATGCATTTGAAGTTGGTTTCCATTGGGATAGTTTTATTTTTTAGTTTTTATAGTTTATTTATTTACAGCATCTTGTATTTTCTCAGGTTGTCTGTCTTTGTTTGATGGTTCGAAACAATGTGACAAATGTGTGTATAATTCATATGTTTAAATACTTTTCATATTTAAATATGAATTGTACACACATTTGTCACATTGATTGTAAAATTCATGTTTAAATACCTTTTGTATGTATTTATTTTCTATTAATATTCCATTTTTATCTGATGTAAGGTCTGCTGTAACATGTTAAATACTTTAGATTTAGAATCTAAGAATGTGAATACTTTAGGTTTAGATGGATTAGCCAAAGTCTCATCATCCTGTAAATAATGTAAAAAAAAACAGTACACGTGTGAATATAATACTCTCAAATTCTCACGTTCTAGCAATTAACTAATTATTGTAATCATAAAGCCAGAGTCTTGTCAAGACACAAGAAGCACTGATAGGTTTTCAAGTGTATACTTGACAGAAGACTCAATAATGATTTAGTTCTTCCTGCAATTCAAATTACTATTTACTTAATGGCATTCAATAAATGAATGATTGAATCTTAATATCCTCAATGCACCTTAATCTGTAATTTGTCAGAACCTGATCTATACATGTACACCTGTAGGATGATTTGTGTATAATTTCCCATGCAGATTACAGACTGATGGATAAGGATTTAGTGATCAAGTGCTTAATTGTCGGGCATAAGCCCGACAATTCTCCAGCACAGCTGGACTTTCTGTTCTTCAGAAGCTATTGCATGTTTGGTCAAACACATGCAATCATGAAATCGTGGAAGCACTTACGATCAGTGGATACACATCCTGCTGTGCACCGTGAGCATATACATAGAATCAGAGACCAGTTTACTCCTGCTGCCCGCATGGCAAATTAAAACAAACCTTCAGGCCTTGCACAGACACTGAAAAATAGGGCTTGAAATTTGTGTTTCACATTTATTTCACCAGTATCTGACAAGACAATCGCCTTAGGATCATTTAAGGCAGAATAATTGCTCATTCATGGAAAGTGATAAGCGTGAGCCTAAAGATTTCCAAAAAGAAAAAAAATGCACAATCACTAAGGAAACCAATTTACTTTTACAGAAATAACATTGTTTCATTTGTGACATTTGGAAAGAAATTCCACAGTAATGTCATGCAAACCAAAGGGTCGCTCTTTGGCTGTAATTTAGATTCATTACAGGCTAATTTACATCACAATATGGCACTGTAGCAGTTTTTGCTCAGAAATAATCAGTGTGTGTCTCATTTTTAATCACCTGCTTTCTTTTAGTGTGTAAGTTGCCGAACCATGCATCACCATGAAAGAGAATGGCATACGTGCATGTAGATCAAAAATAATGAGAGCAGAGGAAAGAACACAATGAGACATTAAAACTTTACTTATACTTCCTTCAGTGGATGCTATGCCTCTGCTAAAGTCTTTGAACAAGACACTGAATCTGCAAAATGAGCCAGCCAGTGGGTGAACTTCTTAGATATGCTATGAGTTGGTAACATTAACATATAGTCTTAGGTATGAAGTCAATTAATTTTATCTTGGTTATCTCGAAGGTACTTTTTTCAGAAGGTTGTCCTTCTTTACTTCCAGCAACCTCAGATTTCTTCCAGAAATAGTCTTTGAACTTGAGTCGTTTGTTGTTGTAATCAAATTTATACATGGGTTTCTTGAGGACGGTGACCTTAATAGATTTAATGAGGTCAAAATAATAATGTATAAATGTTTATATCATCTAATAAAAATGGTTGCTAAATTGTGTGCATCTACATTGTATACTCTCCACTGAGAAAGTATGAATTCTCAGTGGTAAGTCTAATGAAACATTTTTATTCACTCTGTCACAAGTTTCGTTTCTTTTTCTCCTGCTTTATTCGGGTGCGGGTTGGGGGGACATCAGCTTCAGGAGGGAGGCCCAGATGGCCCTCTCCCCAGCCTCCTTCATCAGCTCCTCCGGGGGGACCCCCAGCCTCTCCCAAGCCAGGCGAGAGATATAATCCCTCCACCCGCGGCCAGCCCAGGACTTTAGAGGTGTTCCATATCCGGAACACCTCTAAAGGGAGGTGTCCGGAAGGCATCCTGGCCAGATGCCTGAGCCACCCCAACTGACTCCTCTCGATGTGGAGAAGCAGCGTCTCCACTCCAAGCTCCTCTCGGATGTCCGAGCTTCTCACTTTATCCCTAAGGCTGAGCCCAGCAACCCTGTGGAGGAAAATCATTTCGGCCACTTGTATCCGCGATCTCGTTCTTTCGGTCATCACGCTACAACAACGATGATGGCCATATGCGAGGATTGGAAAGTAGATCGACCAGTAAATCCTTCTTTACCATGACAGATCGGTTAAACGTCCGCATCACTGCTGACGCCGCTCCGATCCACCTGTCGATCTCCCGTTCCATCCTACCCTCACTCGTGAACAAGATCCCAAGATACTTGAATTCCTTCACCTGAGGCAGGACCTCCTCCCCGACCTGGAGAAGGGACTCTACCTTGGAGCAAGGACCATGGACTCTGACTTGGAGGTGCTGATCCGCATCCCTGCCACTTCACTCGGTTGTGTGACTTGGAGGTGCTGATCCGCATCCCTGCCACTTCGCACTCGGTTGTGAACCGCCCCAGCATGCTTTGGAGGTCCCAGCTCAATGATGCCAGAAGAACCACGTCATCTGCAAAAAGCAGTGACGAGATCTTCTGCCCACCGAGCTCGACACCCTCCACTCCCCCACCTAGAAATTCAAGTTATGAACAGAACTGGTGGCAGAGTCCAAACCTCACTGGGAACGAGTCTGACTTACAACTGGCTATCCGGACCAAGCTCCTGCTCCTATGGTACAGGGACTGGACGGCCCTTTTCAGGGGACCATACACCCCATACTCTCGGAGCACCCCCCATAAGATGCTCCTGGGGACCCAATCATAGGCCTTTGCCCAACCAGTCCACATGTGCTTTGTGGACTTGGAAAACTCCCAACTCCCCTCAAGCACCCCAGCAAGGGCAAATAGCTGATCCGTGGTTCCACGACTGGGGCGAAACCCACATTTGTTCCTCCTCGATCAGAGGCAGTGTGATCCCCCTGTAGTTGGAACACACCCTCTGGTCCCCACTCTTAAAAAATAGGGACCACCACCCTCTGGTCTCCCAGTCTTAAAACAAGGGCACTGGCCCCAATGTCCACGCAATGTTAAAGAGGCATGTCAACCAGGACAGCCCTACAACATCCAGAGCCTTGAGATACCCCAGGCGGATCTCATCCTCTCCCAGAGCTCTGCTGCCAGGCAGCTGTTTCACTACCTCAGCAACTTCTGCTCCAGAGATTGGATGGTCCACCTCCTGGTCTCCCGACTTTGTTCTGCCCTGTGGATATGTGTTGGTAGGATTGAGGAGCTCCTGGAAGTATTCCTTCCACTGCCAGATAATTGCCCCAGGAGCTGTCAGTAGCCCCCCATGCCCACCTAGCACGGTGTGAGCGAGTTGCCGCCTGCCGCCCCTAAGCCGCCGGACAATTTGCCAGAATCTTCTCGGTGCCATAGCCTTACTGAACTCCTCCCCTGCCCGAGTTTTTGCCTCCACGACCGCCTCGGCCGCAGCCCGCTTAGCCACCCTGTATCAGTCGGCTGCTTCCGGAGACCCACAGACCAGCCATAAGCTGTAGGCCTCTTTCTTCAGCCTGACAGCTCCCCTCACCTCTGGTGTCCACCATCGGGTATGGGGATTACTGCCACCACCAGCACCAGCGGCCTTGCAGCCGCCACTCACGACAGCCGCTTCGACAATGGCGGAGCGGAATATGGCCCATTCAGACTCGATGTCCTCCACTGCCCCCGGGGCATGATCAGAGCTCTGTCAAAGGTGGGAATTGAAGACCAGTCTGGCGGGTTCCTCCACCAAGCGTTCCAAATGCTCAGAACCTCACTGAGCGTTTGGGCCTGCCAGGTCCGTGCAGCGACTCCCCCCCCTCCACCTGATCCAACTCACCACCAGGTAGTGATCAGTTGACAGCTCTGCTCCTCTCTTTACCTGAGTGTCCAAAACATATGGCCGTAGATCAGCTGATACAACTATGAAGTTGATCATTGACCTACAGCCCAGGCTATCATGGTGCCAAGAGCACCGATGAACAACCTTATGTTCGAACATGGTTGGTTATGGCCAAACTGCAACTAGCGCACTAACTGCACTCCGCTCTGGTTCAGATTGGACAGACCGTTCCTCCCAATCATGCCTTTCCAGGTCACGCCTTCGTTACCCACATGAATGTTGAAGTCTCCCAGCAGAACGATGGAGTCCCCAGTTGGGACACTGTCCAGTGTCCATCCTAGGTCCTCCAAAAAGGGTGGGTACTAGCACAAACAATAGTCAGAACCCGTTCCCCAACCTGAAGGCGTAGGGAAGCAACCTTTTCGCTTGACCAAGTCACAAGTTTCATATTGTCCAAAATATCATATAGACAATCAATTATTCCAGTCTAAATTAATTGATTTGTGTATGCAGACATTTTCCATGGATGATTTGCAGTAATTGCAAATAATGAAAGTCATGATTTGCAATCACTCTAAAAAGCTTTAAGTAAAACAGCCATAAGTGATGTGCAGAGGTCCAGATGTAATTTGGTTAAAATATGTTGACTTCATGTCATTCTGTCGCAGCACTGGAGTTGTAATGTCTTGCTAGTGTGCTTTTGTTGGAATGCAGGTGTTATCAGTGGAAATGTTTCTTTCAAACAGTAGGAACACAACTGTTGTTGCATGAGACACATTAATTTTATCATATGTCTAAAATAACTTGTGAAGGCATTCACATGAATAATACTCAAAGACAGATTTTCATAGATATTTATCTTAAGTCACTTGCTGACTGATTCTATGATGGATGTATTCCACTCTCTGCTGTTCTGCATTTATCTCTCTTCATGTACCCACATAATGGGAGATATGTCAGCCTGACTTTTGCACAATTACTGCTATGCGAAAAATTGTTTTGATTAATGACCACACCACTATTCGAACTCAATATTCTTAAGCGATGCAATTTTTTTTTTTTGTCATGTGAAATACAGTACATTTTGTTTCCCCTCTGTCATGTCTGATGTGACCTTGTGCTCCCTGTCATCCACCATTTGAATACACAAACATCAAAAACAGACATCCTGAATGCTTTAGTTCCAGTCTGAATGAAAAATGACCCTGACATTTGGTGCTCTGTACCTCTACCTTTGTATTTGTGCCAACATTTGTACATTAATGATTTGTGACTATTGGTGATGTTGCAGATGCCCCCCAAATTTGAGGCTAACATTTGACTTCACAGGGTTAATATTAATTACAATGCAGATTGAGACATCTGTGTTTATTTTACAATAATTAGCCCTAAACATTTATTCAGTGACACCTAGGCGTTTGTCCTTTATCTTTTCTCTGTAATCACATTTCTTTGTGATTATTTTTTTCTTTGTGTGTGAGATGTGTGTGAGATTCTTATTGAATATGATATAAAAAAACAAAACTTGGAAGCATCAGACCAGACTAAAAGGTCTATCAAGTTTCCACTGCCTCTCTCCAAGGTGCTGAAAGCCTGCAGCTTGTAGATCAGCACTACAACTTATAACACACAATACAGTTCATTGTCTGATGAGTCCTGTGTTGCCAGGAGACAGTAACATCCACTCAGTGTGATGGCTTCATGTTGTGCAAGCTGGTCACAGAATATCTAAGCATATTTTTAAATGGCTCTCAGCATGGTAGATTTAATGTTCAGCACAAGAAAAATCTGTTGAAGGTGAAGAGTTCTGACAGAATTGCATAATTTTAAGGTTTTTATTGATATGCGAGTTGTTAGCTGCTGTCATTATCCATAACAACTCATAAAAGGTAGAGTTGAAAATAATCAATAATTAATCTTAAATTTTTGAAATCGGGTTCTTAAATGCCATTCCGTTGCAAAGTGATGGACAGTTTGCATAGTAACAGTTCACATTTAAGAAGTTAAAAGCAACAATTAAACCTCTCTGATCTTGCGTTGTGCATCTAAAATATGTATTTCTTATCCTCTATAAATTTTAAAGAAAATGCTGAGAGAAACAAACAGTTCAATACAAACAGCTCAGACTGAGGATATTCAGAGGAGACAGGCATAAACAAATAGTTATTCTGATGATGCTGCATGATTAGAGATCCCTCCCTGTCTTTTCTTGGTGCCTGTCTTGCCTTCTCATGTGGATAAATCAGAGTCTGCCCTGAACTCCCTCTGCTACTCCTCTGCTTGCAAAGTCATTAATCTGGAGATGTGGTCCACAGGGTTTCTTCTTCCTACTGCTTGACTCAGTAATTCTCACATAAGCCTACATTTTCATTCATATACCTCTTCCTGACTCGTTCAAAGTGCCTGCCGCTCAGTTGTTTATCTTAGTTGGTGATTTTTGTGTTTATTTTAAGATTTGCTTTTAATAAGGCAGGTACGTGTATGTGGTGTTAGCCATGTAAGCTGATGTATTTTATGCATTAATAGATTCACTTTGTGTTGTGTCTTCTCAAAATTTATACTGATGGGTTTAAAGTAGCTTCATGGTTGATATAAGGTATTCAACATCAGGGCAAGTGAATGTGATTACTGTCACCGATAGCAGAGTAACCTGCCCAGATTAATGAATTCATTCACAGAAACAATGCAATTTCAAGGACAGAATAGCAGTGGTAGAGAAAAGGCTCCAGAATTACTGAATTATTTAAACAATGTTTCCATTTTTAAAAACCCCACAGTAAGCCTTTTTGATCTGTTCTGTTAGCCACGCCTCTTTTTTTTTAAAAATCTCTATTTCTTTTATCTATTTTCCTGAGTCTTTTAATTTCCATGCCCTTTCACGCCTCTGTCTCCCTGCTCCTCTGTTATCATTGCCTGGAGAGGAGTTGTGATATTCATGACATTCAGATCTGCAGGGGCCGGGTGATGGAGGACAAGAATAGCGTCCCCTCTAAAATCTGTCTTTGATGACCGAGTTACACAATGTCAGCACTGATAATCTCACTGATGCAGCGTGTGGCAGCTGGAGCAAGGGGGCGGGATCTGATCTCAGCCCCTCTATCAGTGGAGCTTGTTTTTGCTCAATAAGGTGCAATGATCAGGAATGTATGTACAAGATGTAGAAGAGCTAAAATCTTAATGAGAGTTTGTCTGCGATGCTCTGTCTCTAATTTTCTCTTCAAAAGGCAATGGAGTTTGCTTACATTTCAAAGTTGTCTGCATTGTTTGAGCTCTCAAACAGCCCTGGAGTAGAGTGAGGATGAGGAAAGAAGTTACCCAAGCTAAGGATAGAGTTGCTTCAAGATGCTGTTATTTGATTTGCTCCCATTTTATTTGGTTGCTTCTTTCTTTCTCATTCTACTATTAAATTACTGCTGCAATTACATTAATTATTCAGATTCCTGGGATGCATTATTAAAGTCCACATTGGAACTCGAAGAATCCTCTTACACACCATATAAAATACTTTTAATGATTGGCTGTGTATGATTGAGGCACTAGGGATGCTAGTGTTTATGTTGGTGTTTTGGCCCAAGTCAGGTAATAAAAGAGATATGGGAACATGATTTTGGACTTATGAGGTCACCAAGGCAGAGCCTGTTTTGTCTTCGCAAAGTTGTCAAGGGTGTAGTTGTGCACATAACTCTTAAATATTTTAGATGTCTCTATCCCACTTTGCTGTTCCCATTGGGAAGTAAATGCACCATAACCTTGTAATGGTACCTCGGCTTGCCAAAGGCCTACATAAAAGAGCAGCAGAGTGAATATTTGCACCTAAACAGTGTGAGTGTTTGAAGGTTGTACAGAAGACTATGCCCTTGTTGATAACATATTCTATATTCACCTAGTCCATCAGATGTAGTACTATAGTAGTTCTGTAGTTCTATAGTACTGTTATTACATACAGAATTGCAGCAGTCTCAACATACTAATATCTTTTCATCTTTTTGTTTTCTACCTTAAGTAATGGATCATGTTCCTTGCATTTATGTTCCTCTTTGCAAAAATAATTTTAATCACATTGAGTCACTGTAACAGACAGCCACATGGAGTAAAAGTCTATTGTGCTATGTTCAATGTGTATTTTGTAGTCCTCAAAGTAATCATCAAATAAAATGTATAGTGCCCTAAACTATGGTTATTCTAGAGGGAATGATAGCACAATAGCGTTGCGGCTATACAAGGCATTTGGAATCTAATCAAAGTGATAAATTCACAGCACGGGACCAATTAAACTACACCCGCAGGCAAATACAAAATAGTCAGATTCAAATCAGTATCAACAGCAGCAACATGTTCCAGGTGTAGGTAGCATCATTTTCTGTTTGGATGAATCAAACTATGTAAAAGATAAGATAGGAAGTCAGAGTTAGAAGAAATGACACAAGCAAAGAAAAGATCAATGGTGTTTTTGAGTTTGCCGATGATGTCATTGTCTCCACAGACAAGTTACACAGGATTTAAATAGTTTAATCTAAGAGACGCACACCCTTCTGAATATCGAGCAGTCCATTCAGCTGCAAACTGTCTTCCAAGTCAGACCTGACTAATTATACCAAAGTGCTCTTTGCCTTTCACCTGCCACACACAAATCATCCTGTATCACCCACGAGAGAAAAGCCAACACCAAAAAAAAAACCAAACTCTGTACTCTCCCTCTAGACAATCATTGAGAAAGAGGCATTTCAGTCAGTGTCACCCAAAGAAAAAGGGCAGGATGGAATGAAAAAGATATGAATTGTGGCCATTTTTTTCCAATAGTTTAGCAAACTCATGAGGTTGCCTGAAGACAGTTTAACGCCCACTCAAATGTTTTCTGTAGAGTTCATCCACATCAAACCTTGCTGGTCACAGGATCACATTTAACAAAAAATGCAAACAATATGGAAAATTGTTATGAATGTAACATTAGCCCTGAGGATGTAACCCAAATCTGCCACAACTCTTAATTCTGATTAATATTTAAAACCCCCTCCAGTGGAAAATCACATTTTTAACATGTCCATATGTCTGAGAATGCCTGGAATCCCTGTGCACATTTAAGATTTCAGACAGCAGATGTCATCCCACCAGAAGGACTAGTCTCACAAATTAAGGAAGAAGAAAATATAAAGATTAAAAACAAACTTTACATTTTTATGCAGCATTTTGTTGGTGAATATGAAACATTTCTGGCAATAGTTTGCAATAACCATGAGTCATAAAGAGTTGGTTTCAAAGTTGTCTATGAATCTAGTCAAGTATCCTCTTTACTATAATCCATAAATGATTGTTAATGATTAATAAACCATATAAATGCCAATTTAACATTTGCAGCAATTGCATGTGTTACACTGTATTAAATGGTTTAGAAAATCTTTTAATATTAAATATCTAGAAAAACAATTATAAACCATCTATTTTACATGACTATTGTTGCTGATTAAAACCCATCAATGTATAAACATTATTTGGGTGTTCATTGTAAAGTAACAGTTGATATTTACTTTGATGATATACTTTGTATATGTTAATAAATGTACTGTTAAACATTAGGTAACAGACTCAATAGTGATCATTATCCTGGTGGTGAACATTAAATTCATATACATTTATGAGCACAACTAAAGGTTTTTGACTTGCAGCACAAATTAAAGGCAAAAATCCTGAAGATGCTTCCAGACAAATATACTTTTGTTGATAAATCTCATGATGCCTGACAGAAATAGTTACCAAGAGCTTTACATTTATTTGCCTACCTCGATCATAATTGTACTTTGGTTGCAAGAACAAACAAAACACGGTTTTTGAAAGGAAAGCGTCTTTCCACTGTCCACTAAAGAGTAAGGATACTGTTTGTGAGCCAATTAATTGAATAATTAAGATGATGTACTATTGACTGATGACCTGGATTTAGGCCACCCTAACAAAACATTTATTCACATCCAGAAAAAGAGCAAAATCCAAAAGGGACACGTGTTCAGAGTAAGGCCTGGGTAACAAAGTAATCCGAGAACTTAGACTTGGTAACTCATTATCACTCATTATCTATACTCAACATTGAACAGATAATGACTGCAGTGAAACGGCAAATTTGTGTGGAATAACATTGATTGTACATGGACAAAACATTTTAATATCTTCAGCCTAAGGCAAATGGCAAACTGACTCAGGACAATTTACAATAGCTGTCACTGTTATTTTCTTTCTTACTTATCTGCTTTAATAAATTTATATAGGGTGGAAAAGTAAAACAACTTATCGGGTCTTTCAGACTTTTAAAAATAAGATTCTACATGTCTTAAGACAAGCAGTTATGGTTTAAGTGGATTCTGAACCAACCATTCCACAGCCAGCCTGATTTTATTTCATTGAGCAAATAAAATCTAATCTTGATAAAGGTGGAGCAGTTGTTGCAGTATATGACGACTGGTGGAATTTTTTTTTTTACATTTAACCTGCAGTTCTAGCTTTGATGTCTTCATTTTTCTGATGGGATACAATGTGATAAAGTTCAGAATATGTTATCTGACATTTTAAAGTGCTCTATTGCCATTTGTCAAAGTATGTTAAGACCGCTATTATTTTTACATTAACAAGCTCCCACAACAATGTGAGTTATGGGTCAGTGATTTTTATATTGAAAACCACTGAATTATATTTGGCAAACTAGACAAATTGGAAACTTTTTCCAGGTGTCTTATTATATCAGATGTTATCAAATGATGAGCTCAGGTGGGAGACACTGTCATTAAATCAAAAGCATCACTGTAAAAAACCTTAAAAATCTTTGACCAGCACCCTCATGCGTGTTGTTCAGACTCAAGCAGTGAGTTCAAAAGATTGACTAGGATAGGCACAGTTAATCTATTTGGTCCCTCCCTGTTGCTAACTAAAGCAAATGTAAGCAGTGACTACTTCTGTTATACTACATGCATGTGTGTATTCATGCTTGAAGCTACATGTATTTTTATTGCCGTCATATTTAATATTTCTCCTTGGTTGTCTTGTATGCTTCTGATTGTTCACCTGTTATCTGTCGGGGGATTGCAGATGTAAATTACGGTAGCTCTAACTGGTATAATCCATCAAATGTCAAAATGTATGCTCTCCTTTGCAAAACCAAAAAACACTTCAAAAAGGAAACAGTCCAGGTGACACAATGATTTGTCTTTTGCTTCGAGCTTTACATGTGATTTTTTTCCAGTGTCAGGGTCCAGACAGACAAGAAACAGAATCAATAATATTTCAGAAATCACTCATCAGTACATGTTATTAACACTTACTGTTCAACCATATGGACAGAATAGTTTTTTTTTCATAGGTGAAGATCAAATAATGATATATTAAAGAATGTACAAGGTAAGCAGAAGAAAGAATGCAGCTAGAGGCAAACAGGAGCAAAGGATAATCGAAAAGGATGGACAAACTGAAAGAGAAAAATGTAGGAAAAGATAGGAAAGATGGGAAAAAAAAATCTGTGGCAAAAAAATTGTTCATCTAATAGATTTCCTTAGTCTGGAACATCATCACTGCAAAAATACTGTGAAAAATACATTTAGTTTTTTAGGGTTTTTATTTGCTAAAATACCCAACAGGACACTCTACTGACTATTATTATGTTAGAAATATGCTAATATTTCACATATTGTACTTCATATGTAATATGACATTAATATGTGTTGTATAATTTTAAATACTGGAATCACTGGAAGACACCACAACACCTCTTAACTCACATGCACTGCTGATCTTGCCAAAGAAATTTGTTCTGAATGCTATATATGTAAAATACAGTGAATAAGAGAATTTATTAACTTTAATAATAATAAATTGCAATTTCCTTTCCAGGTAACTTTGAATGCTGTATTTAACATATTTAACTCAACTTAATAGTTGAAAAATATTGCTGAATATGCATTTATTTAAATAAATAAATGTACACTTAATTGTAAATGAATTGGATTTTGTTAGTTGTATTGAAAGATTTGGGTGTGCAATCTATAGCCCATCTTTTTGAGAACTCTTTTTTAAAATCTTTCCTGCTACAGTTTAGAACTACTTGGTCACATCTGAAAAACACTCTTGTTTGTTTCCAGGACAACAGAGCAACAGGACACACCTTTGTTTTAATCTGGCAGAGGAGACACAAAGAGGGATGGCTGAGATGTGTATGCACATTAAGTACTCTGACACTACACACACCCAAACAGACACAGTGAGGGACGAGACAAGGTGGTTCGAGCTGGAAGAGTTAGAGAGGTAGAAAGGAGGAAGAATTTGTCTCTGGTTTTGTAAACTGCATTGCTATACTGCATTGCTATACCTGGGAAACGTCGTCAGCCCTTCAGCAGGATGTCTGAGAGGAAAAGGAGCTTCACATTTGGAGCTTATGGAGGGTGAGATAAACACGGATTATTCTGCAGTGTCTGAGGGTTTGTCAGCTTTCTCACGGTGGTAGTGTTAATGCACCTGTTGCGTCTTGATACTTTTGATTCACCCACACTAGTTGCTGTGAGGTGAGGTTGCACTGACCAAGGTCATGTGTCGCCATCACAATGCATTCATGTTCAGCTTTCTGAGAAATGATTTTGATACTGGGTACATTTTAAAATGCTTCTGTCACTTACTAGTTATAGGACTGCTTCTGTTTGAGAATTTCAATCACTTCACTGGAATTAATCCAGAGGAGTAAGAACAAAGGGTGCAAAACTTTGCCAAAACTTTTGTTTGCCGTCAGTGCGATATTTATTACAATTCCTGTGGCAGTGTGATTAGCTCTTTTATTGTTGTGCTATTGCCAAGTATGCATAGAATCCAGTAATGACAGACTTGGTCTGATAGTTCCATGCTACCAGTTCCAGCAAATGCTAAGTGCATTAGTTGCTGTTGCAAATACAGGAATACCCCACCATCTGAAATGCCAATAATAATTGCAAAGGAGTGTTTTTTATTTTAGAGTTGTAAAGAATAAATTCACACCACAATGGCAGATGGCATTATACCTCCTTGGTATAATTGCATCTTCAACTTTTAGCATTTTTTGGGCACTGTATATGTAGTTAAACTTATATTGGAAAAAATGTATTTATAACAAAATCACGAGTGTGTAATATAGATTTGTTCATACTTTAACATGAAGCCTCTACTACCTTCAGTGTAGGCTTGTTCTTACTGTTTTTAATTTGTTTTGTCTGTAAACAAATGTAAATGGGGGTCAACTTTGTTGCAGGACTGAAATGACAATAAGGGTAGCAACTGTGGAATTGTCATGTGTCAAAACTGAGATAAATGGCACAGGAAAAATGAATATATTTCTTAGATATATATTCTGTTTTGAGAGCAGTCTGTATGTCAAGTAATAATTTCTCTCTATAGTTACACTATGGGAACTTTAGGGAACTTGTTAACTTTCACACACAGAGACCTTTTTATAGTCATTAATCTTAATAGCAGACTTTTGTCTATTAAAGAAAACACATATTTTCACTTTCATGTATAGAAAGAGCCTTTTTAGTTTGTTTCTAGTTATTGTTGAAATGTGTGCCTGATGGTAAAAGGCTGTAAAATAATAAATCTCTCAGGGGGAAATGAATTCCTAATCATTTCAAGGGAAATAATTCTCAGACAGAGATGAACCCACATGTAGTTCATCAAATTCCTAGTTTGCATTTGTTTTAGCTTTTGCACTCAGCATTGTTTGTTGCGGCATAATTTGCACTGCTTTCCTCATATTAATTGAAAGTGTTGTCTCTGGCTAATAATGTGGCTGCTTGGATAAAGTAATAATAGAAAAAAAATAGAAATTAAGGATCTGGAAAGAACTGGAACTTATGTCCAATTTGAGCATCTTTCTCTTCTCTCTTGAAAGTTCCTTTGATTATTGGCTTAATTTACTCAATTTGGGTCAGGGGAGTGTGAAAAACATGCATTCTTATGTATCATACTTCTAATTCACAAGTTACTGAATTTAGTTTCTTTGAGAAAAAAGACAAGTAAAAATAATGAAAGAATGAATACGTCTTGATTTACCTAAACAATCACCTTGGAAATTAATCACCAGACAAAAACGGACAGCTTGTCTCCTCTTTTAATTCTTGTTGTTACCTCCATAACCCGTTTTTGTTTATTCATGGCAGCTTTCCTGCTAATGATGTTGAGCCACCATGTTTTGTTGACTCACTTGTTAACTTTGCATAAAATCTCAGGAAGCCACCAAAATATAGCAAAAAGACAAAGGTTGATTTTTTTTTTTTTTTGCTTTTCACCCTGAATATTTTGTCTTATCAGTTCAGGTAAAGCTCTATTTGTTTTACTCCAATCAATATTAAAAACAGGAAATAATGGCTGAAACCCCAAATTAACTGGTGAAATTCTGATTAATTGCCATCTCTTTGGATGTGGATGAGGCCATGGAATGTGGGCTGCATACAAAATAGGTATAATTTGGATGTGAATGCCTTTTGGAACCTCACACACTCGATTCTGCACCACTCAATTGCATTTATTAGTGACATGTAGGAAAGGAAATGGGTAAATCATGAGGATAATTACTGCAGTGCTTTTCTATTATCAGCCATGTTCTTCCGTAAGGAGAAACCAAATGCATTTAGTTCAAAAGTGTACTGATGTTTTGGATTGATCTTAATTAGTGTTGATTTATATTCTATTGACCTTTTTATGGTAACGGATTTTCAACTTGTTCCTTCTGGTGCATCTTAATAGTAACTGCACTGAGTTTCTCCTAGGCCTTGTTCACATTGCATCTCCAAATCACTTTTTTTTTGCACATTCAGATTGCATGTAGTTTTTTTTTTGGTTTGTTTGTTTTTTTCTCCAGTCTGAACACAAAAAGCCATGAAAGTCGATCTTTACAAATCTGATTCAAACCAGTTTCAGTCTGAACATCTCTATTTTCTTCTATTCTGAAATGCCAGATTATGTAACTGTAATATTTATTGGTATGAGCAAAATCTAAGCATTTACCATGAATAGCCAGCCAGTATGGCAGTAATGAGCATGTTGTAATCACAAACCAATCAACTGTGCTAACCTCAACTTAGGTGATATATATCGGTTCTTTTAAAACGTCAGAGGTATTAAATCTCCTTCCCTGGAAAACAGATAATTGGAAAAGTCATATAAAATAAAAACAAAACAAAAACAAACATCAATAGTGTTTCAAAATTCAGTCAGAGAACAGCTTTATTACTGTCAAAACAGAGAAAACCACTTTGTTGCATTCTCCAATTTAATATGTCCTTTCTCATGTGTTGTGTGTCTCTAAGGCATATTAAGCTTATTTATGTGTCTGTGTCTTTTCAAAACACCAAAACAAAACAGTAGGCCACCGCCTGTCAACATATGAGGGATGTCAACCATATAGCCGTTGGGGTGAACTAGTGCTTCCACTCTCAAACCAGTTAAACCATAGAGCCCTCACCAGCAGTGTAATGACACTGTTTGCATGCCAAATACATTTCCCGGTGGTGCACTCATGCGGTGAAGCAGGCTTGCAGAGCATGCACCCACCAAGGTCATCAAAATAACACGTTTGATGTCAGACACGCTGCGCTGATACTGTTTCAGTTTGTTACATCAGTGGCTCCTCAGACGCTTTCGTCCAGTATTTTTAGAAGACATTCTGTAGATGCAAGAAGTGAAATAAGTCGTGAGGAAATAAAGGAAGCACCGGGGGCAAGATGCCATAGAGCGGGCAGAAACATGCTTCTGAATTTGAATGAATGTGATGGATCTGGCTTTTGTTGCCTCTTTAATGAGCAGTTTAATTTAATATTTCACTCATAGCAATAGTTTTAGTTTCCAGCATTGAAATGTCACATGAATTCCCAGCAACATTGCATGTCATGATGTTTTGAAACTAAGGTTTGTCTCTCAAGTTTGCAGATTTCAGTCTGTGTAGTCATCTGTGAAAACAGATTTTCTTTTTTTTGGGTCTGTATATGGATTTATATTCAAAAAGATGCAACTAGACACAAAAAGAAAAAAGAAATCACAGTAAAATATGGCCTTGGACCTTGGCTCTTATTCAATTCAAACTGCACTGAGAATTAGTTCTGAGAACTTATTTGTAACCTGAATTGCAGTGCCATTGAAGTGAATATGTATATTTATTTGTGTATACATATTTGGTGATAAACCTCGTATTATTATCTCCCTGTCTGTGACTGTCTTATATATGAGGAAAGGAAAACAGCTAGCGCTAGATTATTTAATGAGGTCTTCTTTTTAATTAAATGCCATTTAATTTGATTTACCTAAATGTTTTTTTTTCACAAAAAATACAATATTTCTTTCACAAATCATTCATATCTTGGCTCATTAAAAATTGAAAAAAAAAAAAACCCTTTGGCAAGACATTCATTGTCACATCTCTAGGTTTTGGCTCATTTCCCTTCTTCACATCTGCCAACAGTCTCTTCCAAAAAATCCCACAATTCCTATCCAATTCCTCTCTGGATATGCTCAACATGCAGCTGCAACGAAGGAGAGAAGTTAAAGAAAAAAAAGATGAGCAGTGTTGACAGATCATTTTTTATTGTAGTATCTGATGTCACCAATGAACAATGAGGTGCGATCATGTCACACTGAAGCAGAATTCAGAAATATGTTTCATGTAACAAACCGTGTATTCTAAAAGTCTCTAGGGACTTTAAAAATGCACATCTTCTATTCTGGAGTGATTCACTTTCCTCCAGGCTCTTGTTTATGGCCCAGCTCAGCTTTATTTCCAGCTCAGTCGACAAAGGTAGCAACAATCCAGCGAACAGTTTATCGGTTAAAGGAGCTTTTCCTTTGGGGGTTTTGAGAAAATGCAAATAAACTCTCAACTTCTGTATAAACTCTCACCTCTTCTGTAAATAAAGCCATTGTTTTTTTTTTCTGTAGCCATTGTTTTTTGTAATAGGGATTCACTGTAACCACAACATATATGTTTGGATTTGGTTGAAACAAAGGTAGTCATGGAAACCCCTCAGTCAGTGAGGATAGGATCACACTCAAGTGTACCAGTAACTACAATTCTAGCAAGGTGTTTTTTGCAATAATTACAATTACAATAATTTTGTTATCTTGTTTTGCACAGCCGATTAATATATTTTTTAAAAATTATTACGGCACATATTGTGCAAAACTCGCATTCATTGCTTTGCATGTCCACATTGCCTTCCAGTCTCATAAATATTAGTTTTGACAATGTTAAGTAAAATCCCTTAGTCTGTAAAAGTCTTGAAATGGTTTGGTTTGGTCTTCTGTCCTACTATTGCGTAACAGGTAGGGTGGTTTGAGTAATACCAGCCTTGTGCTCCCATACAACCTGTTCAAGGATCCACCTACGCAAAGTCCTCACATCTCCCCTATAGCAGAATAGATGGGTGGGGCAAAGTCTGTCTGTCTGTGAGCAGAGTTCAAGGTTGATCATTAGGATTTAGAGGGAATGGCAGTCAAAGCAGCTGTTCTGAGCAGGGCTGGGAAACTGATGTGTTTGGTGTGTCTGAATGTGATAATTTTTTTGACTTTTTGACTTTTTTACTACAATTTCATTTAGAAATCATGAAACGATGTTAACTGGCAGAAAAGGAGTGTAGTATGTCACCTTTAATATAATCATGGTTCATGGGTATTCTGGAGCCAATCCCGGCAGTCAGACGTGAATACTCTTGACATGTTGGTAGTCCACTGGAGGTCACAACTAGAGTACACAGAGAAAGGCTTCAGCCAAAACGTAACTGGAACCTTATACAAATCCATCAAACTATATATACGGATATATGTGTGTGTGTGTGTGTGTGTATATATATATATATATGTGTGTGTGTATATATATGTGTATATATATATATATATATATATATATGTGTGTATATATATATATGTGTGTATATATGTATATATGTGTATATATGTGTGTATATATATATATATATATATATATATATATATATACACGTGTGTGTGTGTGTATATATATATATATATATATACACGTGTGTGTGTGTGTATATATATATACACACACGTATATGCATATATATGGAAGAAAAAGTTAATATATGTTATCAGACATGACACGAACCAAAAACCATGAACATAAATCATGCACCAAAAGGGGATTTTGGTGTATATACGACACTTCTTTGTGAGCCTGATGTTGACCATATTGACAATACCGAGCAGACAACCACTGCTCTCTAATAAATAATCAACACTGGACTTGAGCTAAAATTAATCATGTGTCATTTTGTGTTTCTGTAGAGTTGACAAGAGCTTCTCCAGGACTAGGAACATATGGTGAGTCCTCTGCATGCCGAACAACTATATACATTCGAAACCATGTTGACTTTGATATGGATGCGAATACTCCTTGTTAATTTACCATTTATGTTCTGCTTATTATTATTATTATTATGATCTGGGTTTCTTTTTTTAATGGACACAGAACTCCTTTTCATGTTATCAACAGCCACAAATATAAATACATTAAGCTTTGAAAAACAATTTCATATAGTTTAATTGAAGGAGAAAGACAACACTTTTATCAGCATTCATACTGGTACTTACTCACCCCCTTTTTTTTTTAATAAAGTAGCTTACGAATTTTTCTAAATCTTAATTACAAATATTGGATCATATTCAAACATCTGTAGCAACAAAGATATTTAAAAAAAGATTATAAAAGGAAAAAGAACATAAAGGAAAAATGGACACATACAGTACATTGGCTGTTAGCTCTATTCTGTAGATTTTTGTCAGTGTGTTTATCCAGGAGTTGTGGGGCACTCTGGTAGTAACCATTTCCTAGGGATGGTCTTTATGCTGGCCACCATCAATGCATTTAAAAGATAGTTATCCCCTTTAAGCCAGTTCTGAGGCATATGACTAAAATACAAAGTCTTAAAGTCCAAGGGAATGTCCTTGCAGAAAATGTCATTATGTATTTCCTTCCAGACTTTTATAAATGACTTTTATAAATTAAAAAAAATGTGGTTTTGAATGGTTATCCAGAATTGTTTGTCCATACTTGCCACACATCATCACAATAATGAGATATCTTGGCTGTTGTTACCAAATATTTTAGCGATTTTTTTTTTTTCCATCTAAACTCTTGCTGGCTCAATGAGTTGGTACACTTCTATTGATGAAAATTGCTCACCCTTGGCATTACAATCATATTGTGGCAAGAAGCAATAAATAAGGAATTCAATATGTTTCCACTAGCTGTCACCAGACAGAAAAATGGGTGACTAATGGAAAAAATATATTTAACAAGCAGAAGTTTAATTTTTTAACAAGGCCTTTTCTTGGCTTTGTACAGGAAATCAAATTCTCTCAACTGTTGGCTGAAATGGCTTAGGGATAAATTATTAAAATTTTGGAAAGCAGAAATGGTAAATGTTGCCTCTTCATTCTACATATATAGAAATGTATGACATTTGCCAAGAGCAAATAGAATACTGTTGACAGCAGGGTCTGGGTTTCTGTAAAGGGCCTAGAGATAATTATGGTTTTAAGAGATGCTGTGTAAAAAAATGTAATCGAATTGAGCTTTGAACATGATGCATCTAGTGTTGCAGGAATAATTTATTTGTTCCATTATACCATATTCAGTGCAATCGAATATGGTATATAGTTTATTTTACTTGAAAAAAATAAATGTTTTATTTATAGCAACGGGAATAGGCAGAAGGCTCAGCAGGAGCAGCGCTGCGGCAGGTGGGAGGCAGACAGAAGTGTATTTCTGAGGTTGACTGATTTGGCTTTGCATGCAGGATGAGAGACATCAGCTTTGAAGAGCATGGAACTTTCTGTCAGCAAACCAGACAGAAGCCTGTCCTGTCAGAACGGATGAACTTTAAAGTAAACCAGGTGGAAGAAGAAAGGCGATGAGTTACGGTTTGGGATAGAAACAGGGTTTTCAAGATGAAAGTCTACGAGGAGCCGGTAACCTGTTGATAATTTGGCTTCACACATTCATTTAAGGCAAAAAGCCATCATCATTGCCATTTTTACATGGACAAGTAATTTTCTGACTCTCATCTACAAAGCTGTGTCATATGAACATGATGATGCTTGGAAAATATTAATCCTAATGGGCTAGGTGAGAAAGAAATTTCTTTCTGATAAGGATGGGTTGTTTTATGCTGTTTGGCTTACAGATCAAGTTCAAAGTATGCAGGTCATCTGATCAAAGTAGTCCTATTCCACTGCGTCATTTGGAAATGTTAACTCCCATGTAGCCTTACGCAGAGCCACTCTTTTGCATCACTCTGCCTCTAACCTCCATCCATTGGCTCTTGGTTTTTGGTGGCCAGATGCAAAATTACCTGTCGGAGGGTCCTGTTATGTGTGTATCCTGCTGTAGCCTACCCCCCTTGCACGGATCACAGAACTGTAAACTGCGACAGAACACAACATAGGTCCATTTTGAGCATAAGTGACAGTCAGGAATGAGAGCGATGGTAAACCTAGGGAAATGCCATAACCGGGCTTGAAGGTGAACCCAAGCACATGACTCAAGAGACCAAAATTACAAAATAACAATATTTTAATGAAAAAGTTCAAAATAATGGAAGTTTCCACTCACAAACTAAACAGACAAATGCTCGCTCATTAGGAGGAAGGACTATAAACAAAGTCAGTCTAAGTGAGGCTAGTAAGAGAAAAGGAAAGGCAGACAAAGTATCAAAGGAATACATGATCGGACTTAATCAAGAACCATTGCTTGGGCTGGCTGTCAACACTCTGCATCGACAAGATGAACTGGCACAGGATAAAGGGACAACACAGGCTATGTCCACATGCAAGGTAATGGGGAGCAGGTGGAAACAATCAGGGCGAGGCAGACAATTAGACCAATGGGAAAGACGAGGGGAAGGGGCAAGTTATCCGGAATGAAAGGAGGGTAAGAATTCCAAAACAAATCAGAGAAACACCAATGTAACTTTAATAACTTGTTGGAGGGAAGAAAGCTGTTATTTTACAGTTTTGGAAGGAAAAACACTTCATTGTCGATGTCGCGGTGAATTTATTCTGATTTGAGTGCTTGATGCATTTAAATGCACATTGTAATCAGATCACTTTATTTTGCATCCATGTAAACAGTCAAATTTAAATATCCAATCAGAATGATTATAATGAGATTGTTGGAAAAAAATACCAATGTTAACTATTAACTGTTCAGTCTTGAAGAAAAAGTATAGGGTGACTTAAAGGTTTTGCAAAGGTTGCTTGAAGTTATACCTACACCTTAAGTTTGATTTAAAGCTTTTGCTGACATTTTTCTTGTTGTTATTGTCCGTGTTTCATTCCACCTTGCTTGCTTTCATAACCAGGAGAACAAGAGCTAATAACTCCATGGTCCTTTTAATCCTCCCATTAGTCATTTTAGTAATAGTCGCCACATAAATAAATCACCACATAAATAAATTACATCTTCACACTTCTTCAGCATTTATCATACCTGGGGACACAGTGGATAAAATGCCTTTTCTGTGTTTCCCAGTTCCAATTTAAAAAAAGGTTAAATTAAAAAAAGCCTCATACGCTCTTGAAGATTATTCACGATACTAGATACATAGTAGTGGCTGAAAGACCGACGCCACAGAGTTGACAAAGCCACCTGGATGACCAAAGAGATCAATTTCTTCTAGAGATTATGTAAGAATCAGATGATTGAAGTGACAACTGGAATGATATAGCAGTGTAAGAAACCCTGTTGGCCAATCTTATACCTTGTAATAAACGGTGAACTGAGTCAAATATGAATTAATCTTTTTAACGGTCAACATGGACATCCATTTTATACATTATTTTACATCACAATTAAACATGAAAAGAAATAAATGAACTTTGGTTTAGAATTTATATTGTATTTTTTTTTATTGAAAAATATTTCAGGCTCATCAGGTCCAAATAATCATATGCATTTTCTTGATTTCGTCATAATGTTTCAAAGATACTGTTTTTTTTAAAAATCACTACCTGAAATTAACTGAGCAAAGATAAAAGCTGAATTACTGCTGCGTTAACTACAGCTTAGTTAGCTAATGTGGTGAAGAAGACATGTCCCTTAGGTGTGGAAAGGATGTTCATTTGTTTCAGAAACACAAATTATTGACCTGCATCAAGCAATGTCAGCAACTATACACATGGCTGCAACTACTAAACCCAGGTTAAGAGCTGCCAAACTAAATATTAAAACCTGGAAGGGTAGCAGTGAATCATTATCTTTGAGGCAGAAATATAGTTGGAACAAGTTCTACAGACTTAACTGTCCATGGTCTTGCAATCATAATCACTGTCATTTTGTCATTTGTGATCTGAAGTTGCAGTTGTAATAAAAGAATGTCTCATATTTCCTCTCACACTGATTTTCTGAGCAGCCCAGTCTGTGAGATTTACTGCAGTAGCATCCAATCATGCTGCATTTTATTCAGACCTTTTTTGCAGGATCCCCTGCCATGTGCTGTTGCCTCAATTGCTTCTCAGTGCATCACAGTGTTATCAACTGCCACATGTAGGTGTGTAAGTACAAGATGGTGGGGGCCCGTAACACAAAATTCACTCTGATTCTTAATTCTTCTTGACAAACATTTGGAGATGGGGCAGCTTCGGGTGGAAGGTGTGAACACATGTATTTTAATGTGCTAATCATCTCACCACAGTTCACGGTTCTCAATTAAACCCTCATTAATTTAATTGCACAAGACAATGATGGCATTTATCTGCATCATTTTGAAGCTGAGCCTCACTGAGTTACAACAAGGAGAGCCAGAAAAAAGTTCTGCAACATTTAATGGTCATAAGTAACCATTATGAGTAAAAAATATCCAAAATGATTTTGTTTGCTTCATGAAATCTCACAAGTGGATCCTGTCTAATGAAGTGATATGCATGTAAGTGGAGAGATTGATATATTGTAGGCCCTGCAGTAATGAAACCTAATCAGCCTTTTGAATGACACAAGCTGGGTAGTGATGAAGTGGTCCCCGGTGTTGCATGAAGAGTGGGATGAAGAGGTCTTGATGTGAAGAACTGTGGCCCTTGAAGTAATATAAGATAACCCTTTATTAGTCCCAAAGACCAAGAAATTCAGTTAAAGCAAGATCAAATCAAATCACATTCATAATGTGCACAAATCTTTATTTCATTCAAGACAAAGTGACCAGATAATGTATAGGTGCAGATACTTCATATTATGTGTGTCAGTGTTATATAATTAAGCTCAAATGTTATGTATTAAAAACACAAAGCAGACTTAAATTCTGAATAATTGACTGATAAAAGTATCTACAATTATCAAACTGAACCAGCAATTTATCCAAATATAAAAATATGTGGCAATGTCAAAATGGCAATATTCATAGCCCCCATCTATTGGCCTGTTTTGGGATTAACCCAGTGGATGAAAGCATAGCTTCTCTGCACCTTTTTGGTCGAATACACAGTCCCTGGGAGAAATCCTGAAAGGTGATCCTGGTGATTCCAGGAATGCCTTGACTTATTAAGCTCCTGTACTGTAACAGTTTGTCAATAAACACCATGTTCGAACATAATGCTCCCAATAAATGCACTTGGCATCAAGTTAGCCTAGGCCACAGATTGATGATAAAGTTCGTAATCAGATCATCTGATTTTCAACCATTTGTTTTGGACACTTGGGTAAAGAGAGGAGAAGAGCTGTCAACTGATCATGACCTGGTAGCAAGTTGGGTCAGATGACAGGGAAGGAAGCCAGTCCTACAGGTCACTTGTGGCCTGTGGGAATCCCGAAGCTTCTGATAGTCATACCAATAATTAACGATTGAAGCGGTTACTGAGGCAAAAATTCAGTTTCGGGTGGAGTTTAGCGACGCCATGTAGAAAATCTCCAGTAAGCCTAACGTGCATTTGGGAGAAAATTGGTGTCCCCAAAATGAAAGCTGCACTGACTTATTTTAACAACAGAAGACCACAGAAGAGGGACGTAAGCCCAGAACCATGTTTGTGTGAAAAGTGCTAACTAGTTCACACCCCCCACCCTAGACACCGTTTGTGTTTGTTTATTATTTGGTAAAACAAAAGGGGGCATTTTTACAAGAACATATTTAAATACATAAAAATTAAACAACTTCAGTTGGACGTTTAGTGAGGTTTTTGCTGACAACTACATTTTATGTTAAAAAAATGCTCCCTTTAATGTTGTGGGAGTGATGGTCTACTCCTGCACCCCAAGGCTACATGTAGTAATTACATTTTTAATTGAAATGGATCTTGTGCTGTTTCTGCATACATTTACGAGAGTGTAATTTTCTTGTATAGCAAACAACGGCAAAAAAACATTTAATTAGATTATATAAAGTCACATTTTGTAAAATATTTACAAAATTGATTTTCAAAAAGTTATATTTCTCTATTTTCTTAACTGCCCTTTGTTAGAGCTTGACTTTGTTTCTTGGGACATGCTTCAAGTATTGTGACATCACTGTAGTGTAAAACTACAGGATGCTAAATTAAACACAATTGCCTGCAGTCTCATGCCTGTACTGTACCTGATTGTGACCAAGATGGTAACTCAGGGAATGCGCACAAACTTTAGTGGGTCATGTCCAGTTAACCTATTCCTATATCAGTATACATATGTCTGATAGATTTATGAAACTTTTCATGGGCAGCCTACATACACAGAAAGTACCCTCACATTTCTCCCTTGAAGTTCAAACATTTTTGCTGAAGTCAAAACAAGCACAGCAGCTATCTTAAGCCAGGAAGATATATACAGATACACTTCAGGGGATTTTAGGTTTCAAACAGTAGGGCCTCAAACAAAAGATCAGCTTATAAAATAAAGTATGCGCACACACCAAGTCAACTCCAGTACAGTGAGTTGACACATTGCATACTTACACTGCTATTGTACCACTAAAGATAGTATTTGACTGAATACGAACTGTCACGCATGGAGGTGACGAGATGAAAGATGGTGGCAGTATTCATTTTACCAATAGATTGTGTTTGGATGTGGCCTAAAATACCGGATAGACAATACCATCCCGATTCCAAACACCAGATTGTGTTAAATGTGGGCACATGTCCGTGTGGCCTTAATTATGAACGCAAACAATCTGGCCTGACTCAACATATCCCTCTCAAGAGCCAAAGCTCAAAGGAAGGTTAGAGGAACCAAAATCTGAAAACTTGATAGTCCTATATCCAGGGCTACATTCAATGAAAAAAGTAAAAATATTTTGGAAAATCTGAAAAGAAACAGTAATGACAAGTACATGAAGGCCCCATTGAGGGGCAGGGATTTTCTTTGTGGGGAAGAAAGAGGGGTCTTTGAGTTTAAGAGTGTTTTTTTTCTTTTTAACAGTCCTCATCCCATCGCTATTGAAAATCATGACCTTCTCTAATTGATTTCTTCAAAGAGATTGCTCCAGAAAGCAAAGACCAACTACACCAAGCTAGATTTGAAAAAGCCTTAACATTGGTTATAATCAGGGAGGTGAATGGATGAAAGACTGGGCTTAAATACCTCTAATGGATACTCTGAAGATTTCATCATCAGACCCATGAGCACCATTCCTGCAAAGTGATATTAATTGAAACTTTGTTGTCCAAATTATGAGAGAATCAATTTTAAGTTTAGGCAGGGAAAAAAAAAACTTCCAGAAGGCACACTCTTTTTTTTTATATCACATCAAACCAGATTCAGGATCAGAACCCCAGCTCCAGTTTATTGTTGAGGTTTTCCTCCAATCATGTAATTGGGGCAGTGCTCTCCCAAAGGGCTCCTAAGGATAATCAGATTCACCCCTGTGTTTATCCTGAGTAGCTCAGTAGCTGCAGTGGGAACAGTTTCAAGGCAAATTAAAAAAAGATGTATGAGGGATTGATTGATCTGTTCTCAGTGCCTAGTGGGTGTCCAAGTAACAGACTGTACATGTCAGAACAGCTGTGGTCAACAGTGATCCATTGGCCTCATACATCATGCCATCCGAGTGCTACAAGAAGTACTAACATTGTCAAACTGCAGTTCTTGGGGCCATCATTACATAGAGATGTGAAATTCTGCTCTGTATTTGGACTGAAAAACAGACCTTTGAAGCCTGTGCTAGTTTCCCAGTGATCATAGTCCATGGCCTGTGATCAGACTGCTGATTTTTCAAGGTGAAATACTGCCTTTCAAAAACGATTCATTTTATTGCACTACACAAAGTGCTCACAGCTAAAAGCACTGCTAAGATCATGATGGAGATCATGATTTTCAGAATTCATTCAGTATTCATTCCAAGTGACAGCGATACAGATCATGATTTGGAGTTCGTCTCCAGGGAGTTTTCTTCTTGGAGTCACCATCAGCCTTTCCTCAGGGTATCATCCTTAGTCAATCAGCCAGATGTGGTGTTAAAGGGAGGAGGATATCTGCCTGACTTTTCAGAGTCAAACCACGTGGCATGGCTGAAGTATGCTTGCAACACAGTTGCCATTATGAACATAGGACTATCAGTTTTCCAATGTGGCAATGGTTATTAACCATCCAAGCCAATGAGAAAGAAGTGACTGTTCCCTTAGTTCACTCTATGGTGCAATGCTGGTGCCAGATTTGTAACACGGCTTGGAGGGTTCTCCTCTGTAGTCGGGCTTGGGTCTTTCTTTGTTTGTATGGGGTTTGTTTTTAAAATAATATTCTAATTATCTGAGACACAGCATGTGGTGTTTCCAAGTAGCTGTAAGACATAATAATCAAATATTCAACTAAATAAATGAAAATATACCAGTCTGTTTGCAATGAATCTATATATGTTTCACTTGTTTTAGTGAATGACTTTTTTTTTTTTGAATGATATTCTAATTTAATGATATGTACTAGTGTTCCATTACACCCCAGAAGATCCTGAGTAGCAGGTAAAAACAGGGTTTGCAATCTTCCATTCACGCATGTTGAATTTAGGCTACCTGAAACATTATATGCACATAAGTGCACAGACAAGCCAGCATGCTGCCAGAATGCTCGGTTAACCTCCCCCTCACGGGTTTCTTTCACGGCCTGTAGGCTTGTTTATTGATTTGCTCTCTCTCTGCTATTACATTTTCTGCATCTTTATACTGGGAGTAGAGCTGTGACTGTAACCTGAGCAGTTTTCGTAGTCAGGGCAAAGATGCAGCTGTGGGAAGGGAGGCATCGTAAGCTTCTATTGTATGTTAATTACAACATTTCATTGTTCATAGTGTGCTATATTCGGTGCAAAGATGTGGATTTAAATCCGACTTTTTTGATGTGACAGTGTGTGTAATGTGAAGCGATGCCTTGTGTGTCTCATGCTGGTAGATAAGGAAATTGCGTACACTGTCAAATAATGCTGACCTGTGCTTATTCTCCCACTGGCTGAACAAGCTTTCCTCCATTACGCAAGGGGATGCTCCAATGTGTGCTGTATTTGAGAGCTTTTCATGTAACAGCCTTCCACTAGTGTGTCAAATGGACAATGGAATGGTTAGGCAAATTTCAACAGAAGGGCTTTAATGCTCTTGGGAAGAAAAAAGCAGTTGGATCATGGAAAATATAGCACTAGTGCCAAGAGATTTGATGTTGCCGCTGAGATAACGTCTCTTATTCTGACAGCTTCTATGCATACATCATGTCACATCATTTCTCTTGATTTAACATGTGCCTGTAAAATGCTATGGGCATTTCAATCTGTCAAAGAGGGACCAAGTGTTAAGAGGTGGAGATATAAAGAAAATAAGGGAGGCGACAGATGCAGGATTTGTGCCCCTCTTGGTGCAAAAAAAAAAAAAAAATCATGTCTGTATGAAGAAACGAAGATAGGAAGGCAGGGAGGGCTGGATGAAAAGTGAGGGGAGAGGGAGGGCTACTCTGAGCATCACCTGACAAGAGAGCGGCTGATCTCCGACAGCAGGTGTTGGTGGACAGTCTGAGTCAGACACACGGTGGGAGCTTTACATAGAGGAGCAGTAAGTTATGGAGTAGAAGACTGAGCTGTGCGTGAGGCAGGACTGCGGACAGGTAAGCTTGGACAGAGAAGACAAAGCTATTTAACGATAGATGAGCATGAGGCATGAGTGAAAGGAAATAGAATAGATTCTAAAGACTGCCGCGTGTTTGGCTTGATCTGTCGCGATTGTAATGTCTCCTCACGCACTCCAAATTAGAAACTTTCCGTTTACTCCTCCCTGCCCTCTTGGTTTCTCTCTTGTTCCTTCAGGAAGCAGCTGACTGGCATCTTGACTAAATGAGTCTGCTTTCAATGTGCATTAGCTTCTGTCCTTGATGAGATTAGCTGGTCTTTACTAAGTGGACGTGCAAAGCTTAAGGGCTCATCTCTATTCGTCTCCATTGAACTGTGTATGCAAGTGTGTTTGTGTGTGTTTTGGATTTTAGGATTGTTTTCTTTAGTGAAAAGGCAAAATGTGATGTGCCTGCAAAGACAAATTGGGAATTCATGTTCGACTCTTAATTGAGGTTTGCAATTCCCAAGCAGGATTTTATTGTCTGTCATGAAATCAGTGACAATAATCCCTTTTTGTGGACAGAGGAAAAAAATGACTTGTTTTTGTTTTGTGCTGCATTTATGTTATTATTGCATTTATGTGCATATATATGTAAAATTTGTTTTGTTTTGGAAATGTGGGATAAAGCAATTGAAGCTGTAGAAAGAGCTGTTTGCTGTAAATCACTCAACTGTCCCATGCTGGAGGGACATAAGAAAACCATCTACCCCACTTGAATATTTTAAATTCAGTTTGCAGAAAATCCCATGATGCACAGCTCATTTGTATTTGCAGGTGCAGTACAGCCCAACTCATCGTTGGCCTACCAAAAGATGGATTTGACATCAGAGCTTTTGCCCCAGTAGTCTGTAGAGGTAGGAGCTGGCAAGACACAGATTAGAGCCAGTTTCACCACTTTAACTGTTGCTGTTTGTTTCACAAAACTATACTGAAAAGAAAACACCAAATTATGCTCATTATCCAAACCCTTTCAATAATTGACATAAGGTTGGTCACATAAACAAGTAAGGTTGCAAGGTGAGTTTTCTTTTTTTTTTTTTTAAGAACTGCAGCCATAACAAGAATTCATCCTCAGTGTTTATAGGAAAAAATAACACGGTGCTGCATGGTTGCTGCTGAGCACAGGTGTGACTCGGTCCATAGTTCATCATTAGGACCATTCAACTGCATGAATGGTGGTGGTTATGCCACTTAGTTCAGCTGAAAAAAGGAAATAAATTGAATATACCCTCATGTTTACCATGGTATGTCTTGATTGTTGGTTTTGAACATACAAACACTAATTTGTATGTATAATTATCCTCTTTAATTGCTTAGAATTCCCTTTGTCAAATATGGAAGAAGTTATTTTTTTGCTGCATGAACTGTGTGCACATTTAGATCAGATCTGCCTTTGTTTTTTTTTTTCAAATCAGAGGATAAAGTGTCGCAGAGTATGGGACCTGCACCAGAAACACCGTGGAATCTGTTATGGTGTTTGACAATGATTAAGGAGAAATCTGGTTTCAGAGTCTGCATCAACACTGACTAAAAAAATAGTCAGGACATTTCACTGTAAACAGAAGTTGATCTGCTTCTGGGGTTTTATGAATAGCAAGTCTGTGATGCTGCAGACCCACCCACCCATGAATGTAACTGTGAAGGATGTGATGATGAATGAAAATTTAACTGAAGTAGCATTTTAATATTTTATGAATTTTTCAAAGAGAAATGGCTACAACTTGAAAACTCCTGCTGTTGTACTGAAGAGATAACATGCTGATTATCAATGACTCCCTTTTGTCTTTGAATACACACTGTTAATTAGTCTAATGCATTAATGAGTTATGAAATGCATTGATTTGACATGACATTTGTGTTTGATCAACAGAATATCAGCCTATCTCTTCATGAATGAAAGTCAGCATGCTCTGCCTCATCATGTGTCTGTTATCTGTCTTCAATGCTCTGATGAGATAAACAAGCACAAGCACGTGTGTGCATGCGCGCACACACACACACACACACACATAGATATCCTTGTACATCTATCTTTGTGAGGACTTTCATAGACATTACCAAGCTCTAATCCTGATCCTTCAAATTAAACACTAACCCTAACCTAAACAAAATTCTGATCTCAACCAGCTAAAATGTACTCATCTCCCAAAAAGGCTCTGACTTTGTTAGGAGAATCTATCCTTTTTTGGTAGTTTGCCTTCTGGAATTGGTAATATAAGATAACCAATTTATAGATTTTCAAAATTTCAATAAAAATTTCAATCCATTTGTTTTCTCTGGAAGCAGCATTGTTAGGGCACATTATTTTGTTTATTCTCTGGCTGCAGCATTTGACAGAAACAAAGGACTCTCAAGAGAAATGTCAGCTCAGGATGGTCTAGGAAAGATCTGACAGGGACATTCACTCATTTCCCAAGGGAAAGCAAACCATTTCTTTCCTATGCTAAGGTTCTTGTACCCATTTCTCTGGGTTATCTTCCTCTTGTCTATGGTTCTTAAGTAGTGAATGATCTCAGGATGAACTCTTTGAGGTGCTTTAGTAATTTATCTAAAAAAGGACTGTTGAGAGACTGCTGTAGAAGCAAGCTCATTATGTAAATTATCTCATTTTAGCTTCCATCCATTGAAAGTATTATAGTTTGTGCCAGAATAGCAGAATGTAAATAACCTGTGTGCAAAGGTCTCCAACACACTCCAACCAGCCAATCCCTTTCTACTATTGTGTAATGGATTGTTTTGTTCAGCAACATGCCTTGTTTGTCAATGCCCTCTGCTGCAGTTTTATGAACAGGTTGCATGCACAGACGGGTTGCTAGATCAAGTGGATGACTGTTGTGTGAGACCAAGTGTGAAGTTGCATGGAGGAGCAGGGTCCAGATAATATGTCCCAAAAGACAGGAGGAGATGGGAAAAAAACAGTTAACGGTTGAGAGCAGAGGATGCTTCCTGCCTTTACACTTCTGCACATTTCTCCCTTTTGCAGCTGCACAGCTATCCATATTTATTTTATTGTTCAATAGTCCAGTCACTTAATTGCCCTCCCCTTCCTCTTGTAGCAAATTCTACAAAGCCTAAACCTTCACTCAATACTGCAATCTGATACGTCCAATGTGAAGGATTGATTATACAGTATCAACAAGTAGTTTTATTGATATTTTTATGTTCCTTGGTAGAGACCTTTAGGCTAACCATGACATCTCGCTGTTTCTTTCTCTCTCTTTCTCTCTCTCTCTCTCTCTCTCTCTCTCTCTCTCTCTCTCTCTCTCCTCTCTTTCTTGGCATCCTTCCTGGCTTACAGGAAACATGATGGAAGGATTCCTCGTTTCTCTGGAGAAATTGAACCCTGCCTAGAGAACTTCCAACCCCCTTTTCCTCCTTCCACACTTTTAAAGGTAAGATGAGTATTGGAGGTTCTGCGGTTGCTGGTTGCATTAAAACTCAAGGGCCATTTGTCAGTACAAGGGAGGTATATATTACAGTTTTTCTTAGAGGTTGTATCTCCGAGACACGACAGCGGTGACAGTGTCCTTGAGCTGTGAACAAACATTTTGGCACCACTCTGGCTGCAAAAAACAACCCATGCTGGGAAGCTGAACAGTTCACCATCGAAGACAGCAATGCCCTGGGCTGTATTGAAAAAAATACTCTACACAGTCGGGGAATTTTTTTCCATTTAGATCAGATGATAAACTCACAGTGAGAGGGAGTGAACGTGCATCTGTGTCTACCAAACCAATCGGCATGAGAAGATGGCCAGCTATAAGCCGGTTACTTTACACATTTCAGATTCCTACCTAAGACAAGATTTAAAAAGGATAATTGCTAAAATCAAGTGTTTCTGAGTGCTTTGTCTGGAAAGACGAATTAAAATGCCTTTTATTTCACTACCTTTTATTTTCACATGCATACAGCAAAATGACTAAAATAAAAGCAAATGCAAAATATCGGGCATCTTTCAATGCTAAAATGGTGACTGTAAATGTTCCTCCAATCTATTACACTTTAAAAAGTTAACCATAATATCTAGAAGCTATCCAGCCATATATCCATCCATCCATCATGTGGTAACCATCATTTGTTCCTAATCAGGTTTGCAGGGAGTGCTGGAGCTGATCCCATCAGTTATACACCCTATGCTCTCTCTATCACACACACCATTCATTCCCCTTTTTTGGCTCTTGTCACCCCATATCACATTCCTCACCCAGGTGAATGGTGGCTTTGATGCCCCCACCTCCCCTGATAGCTGTTGGGGAGTGGATGACTCTTCTGATAGAAGAGCTTATGCCCTCTGTCCCAGGCATCTGACACAAATATAGATCTGTAGCAGTTGTCCTTTCTGTTATAGTGCAACACATGGCACTGGGGCATTGGTATTATTTTGGTCGCACATCCAGTGGAAATACAATTGGCAAGGGGATTAATAAAACATGTGCTGCTGTAAAAGAGCCTGCTTGTTTTTATTGTTTCCATATGTCCCATTCCTGTCAGTGATATAAGCCTCCAGAATTTTGGCTTGGAGGCATTTTATGAGAATACCCTCACGTTTTCTAAGGTTTTGCCACAAACATATCCCCACATAAAACAGTCATCAACCCAGAAGTTTAACTGGAATCCACTTAATTGACAAGGCAACTTTGTCCTTTCTTTTTATTTTCCAAGTGCAGGCAGATTAAGCATTCCCATTAACGAATAGCCAAATCGTAAGTGCCAATAGGGAATAGTCAGTAGCCAATAGTTACCAGGCAACAGGTGAAAAAGCTTTCATAAATTCACAAAATCCCCGTTTTGTGCTAATGCTAATGATGCTCCAAATGACTATTATAAGAAATGATAAAAGACGCGCAAGTCAAATACAGAACTGTTTACATTAAAAATACAAAATGTATGCATTGAATATTAAAATATAAAATGCTCAAACATGCTAAGTCAGTGCATGATAGAGCTTAGTAGGAAAATTCTTGCTTCACAGCATTTTAACGGCTGCCTCTCTGGTATTAGTAGAAGCTCACTTTTGGGGTAAATAGTTTTATTTTGTAGCTTGTTTTATAGATGCTGTCCATCAATACCATTAATATGGACACACTTATCCTTGCTTTGAATCAAAGCCCTCTTGACCATCCATGGAAGGATCAAACCCCAGGGCTATTCCTGATTCTTTTATCTCTAAAGTTATTTGATCTCATTTTAAGTTTGACTACATAAATGAAAGTGGGGGGGTACTTGACATTTCTGTCTCATTATAGAGTCAAGTGAGCAAAATATTTGGATAACCTTAAGCAAGAGGTTTTTATTTCTAAACAGACAGGGATACACATTGTTCACAATAAAAATTGGATCTCGAACAGGTTTCAAGGCTGCTGCTCACATACAGCAGTACACAAAGTCTCATTTGGCTATTTCATGTCATTGTTTTTCTGTTTTAACACTTTTATCAACATTTTTATTAAATTCTACAACAGTAAAATTCAACAGTAACAAAGGGGTATTTATATTTAATCAGCCCTGTGCAGGATCAGAGATAATAATGGTATTGATGGTAATGTTTATTGGTAAATAAAGTAAAGTCTGCCCTCAGCGATCAGCCATTGCTTTTGTCCAAGAAGACATAACTTCAAAAATAGTTATGGAGTTGTAACCTTTATGACACTGGATCAGCTTGACTAGGGCACTGAAGTAACTGGAGCAATTGGACGTTTGTGCCTCCGGTGGCCAGAGCAAGGTCAGGTCACAGGAAACAGACTTTCTGAATGGGCCCAGATGGATTTTCTCTGGGCACTGGGATAGACTTCTGTGCCCAGTATTTTCAATGATGTTCAGTTTTCTGTTTTGAATTCCTGAGGTGGCTCTAGCCCATCGCAAAATCTGTTATGGCAAAGGTAGGAGATAGATGTAGTTAATGAGGTACTGAAATTGAAGAAACACTCCGCTGGCTGCTGCTGTAAGTGCTTCAAGTAACCTCTGTTGGGCTGTTACTTCTATATTGCATTTAAATTTGCACCATTTGCTCTTGCTCACATGCTTGACCCTCTATTAAACACATACACAAATGGCTATTAATAAACTCAGAACATAAAGTACCCCTCTGGCATTCAAACTGTTTACCCACTACGGTTTACCCGCTACAGAGGCTCTGTGTCTTCCCAGAAGGCTGGAGATAAAACATGAGCTGATGGAAGTACATTATGCAAAGTGAAGACAATTTGTATTCTGTGATTCCTTTTAATTCCTGTTCCTCTGCACCACTGATACCATTTGAAGATTGTTTTTTTGTTTGTTTGTACTTCATTACCACATTCAGAGCATATAGCACAAGCAGTCTGTATTATAATCTGTATTATAGTTATTCAATGTCAAGGATAGAATGGTATGGATGCCTAATCACTACATTAAATGCAGAAGGCGCTGTAGTTTATCACAGGTGAGATGAATGAATGCCTACTATTTTTGGACTGGGAAAGAAATTGGAGTACCTACAGAAAACCCACACAAGAACAGGGCAAACATGCAAATTCTATTGTCAGTATTTGCAATGATGAGTGCTTGCTATCTATTGGTGATAGGTTGAGCACACAATCTTCAAAGGAAAAGATTTATTGTTTATAGATTTACCCTTATTTTTAGCATACAGTGAAACAAAGAACACCTAAGTGGACATTCTTTTGTGTCTTGGTGTAGGCATCACATACACATGGACGTACACACAGATGTACACACAAAATACAGTGTTTGCCAGTTTTCAATTTTCCTTTATTTATGGAAAATGCATTAGCAGAACAATTGAGTCAAGTGTCATAAAAGCCAAAAGGCTGTTGTTAGAGCTTTTCATGACATGTTAGTGTGAACTATAAGAACACATCTCCTCTGCTTGATCCAGAATAATAATTGGTATTTAATGTTTCTACATTCTTTCTGAGTGTATGGTGCAGTGACCTGTGCTCGATGTAACAAATGAGAATCTTCAGAGTACATTCCTAATTTATTATCTGCTGTCATTAATTTATTATTGAAAATGTTATTTAAGGAACAGTCCTCACAGAACATAAGTACACAAATGTGAATGTAAAACTTGGCTCCTTTAATTATAATCATAAATTGCGACATCAGACTGCAGTTGAATGCCCTAGGAGCTTGTTATGGTCATTATAATACAGCTGAGGAGAACATCAGGAGTGTTTATGTGTTCTCCTGTCACAAAAATAGGCACTTTGTCTATGACTAGATACATGTTTTCTTCTGTGCAGTGATATGGAAATAGAATGGTCCTAATTTCATTCAGTAGCAAGGAAACAATGCAATAGTGCTGGCAATGAAGATCGTTTCCATGTATATTTGTTTGGGTTCTTTGAAGGTGAAAGTCTCCACTCTATACAGAGAGTGAGGAGACACTTTTTCTTCCTTTCCTGCAAAAGTGAAGAGCTGAACAACAGGATTTTACATGGATTGTGATAGATTTTTTTTTTTTTTAAGTTTTCTGTCTGAGAGTCTCATCTTGTTTGGGGAGTCTTATTCTGTCTCACCTTTCTCCTTGTAGTTGAAAGTAACATCAACAGCCTTGTCTGTCTGCTGGCCTTCATTTCTGCATTTGTGGAATGATGACCAAGCCCAGCAAAAAGTGCATCTTAAAAAAACATACATACCCTGTGTATTACATATACTACATATTTGCAGAAGCATATTTTTTGTACATTGTCCAAAATACAGTGTTGCATTCCTCTCAGCGATACAAACAGAATCAGTTGCATGTAAAATATAAACAACTTAGTCACGTAGGAAATCAGACATTGTTGATGTTTGTTGTATGGTCTTCCTATTCCTGTCATATAGCATTGTTTGTTTTCACATGAAGCAGCACATTGAAGCAACACCTTTAGCCTTACTAGGTCAGGCATGTGTGTTTGTGTGATTTGTGTGTTTGTAGAGTGCCGGTGAAGGAGAGCAATAATGCATTGTACTGTATATGCGAGGAGCATTCAAGTCTTAAAAACGTGTACACTTTCCTGTAGCAGTATGTTTGTGTGCACATGTTTTTGAAGCTCTGCAGTGCCCCTCGGTAAATTTAAGCTGTCAAGTGGAAACATCAGCTTGGCACTTCAGTCCGCTTGTGTTACATGGTGAACAGAGGGCTCACCCCACAACAACCAGGGCTGTCAGGGCTGCTGCGATCCTCTTCATCTCAGGTTGGAACTGTTTTAAAAATCCGCTTCATATGAGGAAAAAAGAGTGCCCCTGGGTTGCTTCTCTCTACTTTAATGTCTGTCAGTGGTTCTGTTAATTGCAGTGATATCCAATAGCAGTTTTTCAAAAGCAGTGATTACATCAGGTTGGAATCACAGATCTGGTGATTCTCATGAGCAGACCTGCCCATTTCAGTTCAGAATGTACCAGAGCTGACTTTCCCCTTTTTCTTTTGCACTAATTTGCCACTTGACTGTTTCCCTTCTGTAATTTGGCTGTTAATTGAGTCATTGAGTTGAGGTCAGTGGATTGATGTATTTGCATGTATGTGTTTATTCTGTCCTCTACCACATTCTCCTCCTTCTTTACTCACCCAGACCCGCCCCCTCCCACCCATAAGCTTTGTTTTGCTCAAGGTTACTTCAGGTTAAAGGGGGATTTTTCTTGCCACAGTTGCTTGTTGGAGGTCTGGCCCTGAGTTTCTATAAAGCACCTAGAAACAATTTTGATTGTAACAGATGCTATTCAAATAAACTTGACTGACCAAATGAATTAATGTTAACAGTTAATGAATTGTTGTCTTTTGCAAAACTGGGAAATGCAGTGGAGCTTTAAGCACCCCCCCCCCAATGTTGTATAAGATTACAATATATTTCACTACAATTCATTCTAAGAGTTTAAGTAATCCTCAGTGAGGTTGGTGGTCAAAAAGGGATCATTATCAAAAACACTGTTCAGTCCCAGATTGACACCTGTCATCTGTGGTTACATCACAAGTGACGGCTGAGAGATGGTGAGATTGCACATGGCATTCATGTCTCCACATGCATCTGTGCTTCACATCTCTGTTTTATATAACACAGTGCTAGGACAGACAGATGGGAAGTATAAACTAAGGTCAGAATCACATAACAATAAATTAAATAATAAAATAATTACACTAGAACTAAACTATTAAACTATTTAACTTAACTAAACTAAACTGTTCAAATACTAATGCATGAATATATGAAGATATATGAAATGCAATATATCAAATATTTAAGGATTGTATTACGGTAATTATTTTACAAGAATATAAATAGCAAGTGATGTATAGAGAGAGTTGTATAATTATTATTTTATTTTATTTTGGTCGTAGACTACAGAGCCTGCTCTCAGAATGAGCAGAAATGTTTGAAGACAGGAGTATATTCTATGCAACTGTCAAAACACCCCTTTTTCCCCAAAATGTTGCCAATTCTTTTTGCCAGATGTTGGACCTGTTTGCCTTGATTCAGAGGATCCAGATGCTTTAAATCACACCTCCTCTTCTGCACTTTCTGCCCAAACTCATCTGTCAGCCTCAGACTGTCAAGTTTCTTAAGGTTTTGTCATAAAATATCCCCACTTGAAAGAGATGGAGTCATCTACCCAAAATAAAATTTTAATTTATTCCTAATTTCAGATTCCTTCTTCACGGTCTCTCAGATTGCAATCCATGCTGCTGCAACACTAACTGTTTTCTTCTGTGCCAGTTTTTGTGTTTGAATAATTACAGTACAATATGAAAGACAGTTTCGCTCAAGATATCGATTTCTCTTGGCAGTTGTCTGTAGGGGATTGGCCTGAGAAGTGGAGGGTATTATTGGTGTAAAAGCCCTGCTAGTGGACAAAACGCAGAAGACGTGCTAGTAGCAAGGGAAGTAACACCCTATGTGTGTGTATATGTATATATATATATATATATATAATTTCACGTAATTTCCGGACTATAGAGCGGAATAGTAGCCGCACCCACTAATTTTAAATTAATTTTTAATTTTATACATGCATAAGCTGCCCCTGACAAAAAGCTGCATGTGTCCATGTTGTAACAAGAGATATTTACACAGATTTTTTTATTAAACACTTTTTATTAAATAAATGCTTTTTTCAAACATAACATGGCATAATGTAACATGGCATAAGTCAGTGATCACCATCTTCAGCTTCCTCCTGTGTACTAAAACCACAGTCATCTTCTTCAGTGTCAGAATGGAACAGCCTCAGAATTTCTTCCTCACACACTTTCTCAGTCTCACTTTCGTTGTCGCTCTCAACATCACTTTCGTCTCAAGGCAAATTTGCATTTGTGTTGTCCTCTTCATCATACAGAAGTCCAGCCTTTGGAAACCTGTTGGTGATTGTGGATTTTTTGACACTACTCCATGCTGTCAGGATCCACTGCCAGACTTTATCAAAGTTGCTCTACGCTCAGTTTTAGTAAATGATGGATTACCTATTTGGTAATTTAATTGGCCCGAGGGACTAGGCAAAAAATGTATTGGCGGAAGCAAGCTCGCAGTAAAAATCCACATATTGGGCATGCTGTTTTATAAGCTGCAGGGTTCCAACTGCAAGAAAAAAGTAGCGGCTTATAGTCCGGAAAATACGGCAGTTTTTTTTCAAAGTGTTTGGTGGGTGGGCCATTTTTACTAAGACCAAAATGAGTGCAGAGTAACTCTACCACAAACTCTATTGTTTTCTAAGCTTTTGGGTATGCATTCAGCCTGTTCAATCAAAATCAGGTGCATCAATCAGAGTATTGGGTTTTTTTCAAAGTTTAGACCAGGGATTTCCAAACTGTTCCACAAAGGGCTGTGTGGCTGCAGGTTTTCGTTCCAACCCAGCAGCAGAACACCAGACTTGACTCATTTAATCAACTCATCTGAGTCTTCAGACAGCTGATTGGTCAAACTGGGTGTGCTTGACTGGTTGGAACAAAATTCTGCAGCCACATGGCCCTTTGTGAAATAGTTTGGACACCCCTGGTTTAGACCCTTCATGTTCCACATCTGTTACATGAAGACCTTCTTGGATTAAGATCCGCAAGTCAACCGTAGCTAGACTACCAAAGCAGGGATGAACAAATGTTCTACTGCCTGAGAAATTTCACCTCTTGCACTTGACACTGTGTCAACAGCACTTGTCTTTTCCATTTCTCCCCTGCTCACTTGGGCACAATACTCTTAAAGACAGCGAAATCTCCCAAATCACTGTTCACTCAAACAACAATCTCTCACACAACCTGCCTTGTCAGTTGGCCTCTGGTGCTGTTAATCAATTGACAAAGCTGACTTTATCTCCACCTACACTAACCATCTCAGTTTAGACATCCTTGCTCTCACAGAGACTTGGATCAGCCTTCATGACACTGTCACCCAGCCGCACCCTCTGCTATCTACACATGTTGTAATACATCTTCACCTTCTGGATGCAGTGGTGGGACTTGTCTGGTAATTTCTAAATTATGGAGATTCACACCACAGCTCCTCTCACGCAAGTATACTCCTTTTTAATACCATATAATTCCGGTGACAGCTCCAGTTACGGGCTAGAGGGTTGGTATCTACCGTCCACCACTGGGCAATTTTGCTATAGAGATTGACACACTGCTGTCATCCATCCCTGATCATAAGAGTCTCTTGCTTGTCCTAGGGGATTTCAACATTCACTCGGACAACCTCAGCTCCAGTGGGCATGTAGTTGTCCAACTATATGCCCCCTGGACCTCATACAACCACCTACAAGCAATAGCTCTCATCATCATCTTGACAATCGGTCACATTATCAACTCTTCCATCTACAACGGCACCTTTCCATCCATATTCAAAGTGCTCCGGTGACTCCGGAGCACTTTGAATGTGGATGGAAAGGCGGACACGACGATGGAGGACAGTGATCCAAGTTGATTAAAAAAAAATCTTTAAAATGTTTATCGAATCAAAAGTGTACATTCAACTTTTTTCAGTTCAATTTTGCCCCTATGCCATTGACACCCTACCTCCTTTGCCTGGTCTCTCTTCACCCATTCCTGTCCAAGATCATTGAGAGGGCAGACCACTTAGTTCTTGTCAAGAAACCTCCTCCTTGGTCCAAACCGATCTCCTTTCAAGAGTTTTCATGAAAATGGCCCTTTGGTCTGGAAGACCCTAAAAACACGAGCAGCTGCAGTTGATAGATTCAACCTGGGTCTGATTTGTTTGGGGTAGGCATTAACCCCTCCTCTGGTTATATCCTGGTTGGGACAGAGTTATTTCTGGTTGTGACTGGCACAAACTCTCACTCGACCCAAACTGTCGCGACATCCCCACAGGACCCGCACAAACAACTACACAACACAACAGCACAGAGGCTGAAGTGGAGGTGAATGCCTCAGTCCATGAACCCCATGTCAACAGCTGAGTGCAAGCGTGGATTTCACGCCACAAATCAGATTCTCACTGATGATCGCAACAGAATGAACACGTCTGGACTGAGCAGTCGTCTCGGCATCGCTGTTAATGGGCCGGACGTGCGTACGTTCCCTGCTCAGTAGTTTGCAGAGATGTGGATAAAAGAAGGCTGAAACACTGCAGATGATGCAACAACAGGGAAGCTGAAAACACCACATGAGGTCCAGCATCAGTGCAAATTGTTTACTTAGTCTCATTATTTTGACATGATGTGAAATCTATTAGGTTTTGTATGCACGTTTCATAGTCTGGTATCAACATTAACACCTTGTTTGAAATCATGTAGTCATGGGGGATGATCAACTGACTTTCTCTAATCATCCAGCCTGTCTCCCAGTCATGCCAAGTTTCTTTAATCAACATCAGATAACTCAGGCCGATGTGTGTGGTGAAGCCTTCACACAGCCCATAATACACCGGCGCATCTGATCTTCGACCAACCGAAGCAAGACCACCTCACCCCATGGATCGAACTCCACTGGCTACCTGTAGCAGCTCACATTAAGTTCAAATCACTTATGCAGACAGAGCACTAGGTGAATTTGCCCCCTCTTACTTGAACAATCTTGTTTGAGCCCATTCTCCCCCTCATCCACTGTGTTCCACACATGAGCCTTGTCCGGCAAAGCCATCTGTACAGGCGTGGCAATCCAGACTATTTATATGCCTTGTTCCCCAATGGTGGAATGACCTCCCAAGCTCTGTCAGAGCAGGGGCAACCCTCTCTTCCTCCAAAAATCTCTGGCACACTGCTTTTCAGAGACCACCTGCTCTCCTAACAGCACTTATCATTCTCTGACTCTCTTCTCACCTCCTCTCCTTCTCTCCTCTTTATATCCCTCTTCACTCCTCTCCATGTCTCTGCACTGTCAGTAGTTGCATTTGTACTAGTAAGTAATTTAAGACTGTATGCTAGTATTTTCTTCAGATAGGGCTCAATTGCATGGGGGTTAGTTTGTGTCTCACTGTAAATCACTTTGGGGGGAAAAACAAAAACATCTGATAAATTTTAAATGTAATATGAGGACACATTGCCACCAAAGAAAAAAAAAATATAATTCCTATGAGAAACCTGGACTGGTGCCACAGACATGACTACATCTTTACAGTGTGGCAAGCTGCCACTGGCATTTGGGTGCTAAAATCAGACACTCCTCAGTTTTCAGTGCACTTGTAAACACAATAGTGAAGCATCAACAAGATTGAGTAGAGCATAGAGTGCTTAATGCAGGACATTGGTTGTCAGACAGATTGTTTAATTTAGTACTTTAAAGACATAAGTACAACAGAGCTGTTGATTTAGTTTTAATGTGTACTTTTGAGTAATCCCTTCTAAAATAATTGATGAAAAAAGATGTCTTTCCTCCTATTTTTTTCTCATGGAAAAAATTTAAACATTTTTTTAAATCTTATTGTGTGATTGAGTGACATAAGATTCATACTGTCAATACAGGGTCACAATTGATCATTATAAAGTTTAATTGCAGCAGATAGAAAAGCCCTCCTGTTGTGCTCTGACTTTCACCTTGGCTTAATCAGTCTTTCACTGAAGGTGCTCCTATTGATTACCTCCAGTGCATGGAGTGGATGTCAGGGGTTGTCCAAGATTGCCCTCATCTTGTCAGTTTGGCGTTCACCATAGAGCTGGCCTTTTTAATCACTGTTCCTGTCTAGTGTACATGTATATATATTTTTTCCCCATAATTTCATATAATATTTCATATATTCATATTACAATATAAACAAATTTCCACTCTTAGGAGCCACATCCACCTCCACAGTGACCAGATGGTGTCTCCACAGTCCTAAAAAGTTTGAGAGGCACACTCAAATAGTAATTATGTAACAAATTTTATAATGTACTGTATATAATGTCATAATAATGTAAAAAGGGGCTAATTATGTTGCCAAAATTGTATTATTAATTTGCAGTTCCAGAGCATGTGATAAAATGATTACTAATTTGGGATAATGTTTTGGGATTTGGGATAATGATAATAAATAATATGAAGCACTTTTGCAGTGTATTTTTTGTGTAAATAAGCTAATGTTTGAAATATTATTTGCAGCAAAGTGGACAGCTAGTATCATGCCTGTGACTACTGTAAACACCATGTGTATGCAGATGCAGAAGATGGAACCAACTGTAGTATCAGTGACATTAAATCTTTAATAATACATACTTTTAAACTAAAGCATGCCATTAACAATAATTCATACTTGACGTTTCAGCACTATTATTATATGGCTCGAGATTTTTTCTCTAAATCCTAAATATTGTTGCCCTATATCTCAAACTGTGCTGTGCACAAAGATTTTTAATGAACTTGCCAAGCTTGCATTGTTGCATCTTTTTACACATATCTGAGAATTCTCACTATTTTTTTCCAGTCAAAATGTCACTACCCTCTCTTTTCAGGGTTTCAGAATGGATGAGCAAAGATGTCCCCTTCCACCCCCCCTGAAAGTGAGTCCTAAAATCTCCCTTGTCTTCAAAGCCCAGTGCAGTAATTAATCGTGATAGGACGGTTATAAAGATTTTTCTTTCTTTCTTTCTCGCTTTCTTTCTTTCTTGCTTTTTTCCTTAACTTTTTTTTTAACAGGGAGGTCCAATGAGAAAAGAACTCTTTCAAGGATACCCTGCAAGTGAACACATTTCAAAATGCAAATCACAACACATCAATGCAATCAATGGCAAACTATAAAGTAAAAAATATAATAGAAAACCAGATTTACACAATTACAATAACAAGGCTGAATCATTGGGATTGTGACTTTGAGTAGAGGTTTGAAAGCTTCTATTGAAATTAGTTTAAGTTTCAGTAAGTCTTGTAGATTCTATACAGCTAAATTAAGAGTGGGGGAGAAGTATAATAGTATAATAGTACATTTATTGTTACACGAGTTATAAACATTTTCTTATCTACTGTTGGCCAGACTTTAGGATGCTTACTGACTGAATGATGAAGTCAACAGGGACAAGGCCTGCAAAATCGGAGTAGATGGGCTATGTCGCTTGGGCGATTAAGTTTTTTAACACTATAATTGGATAACGCTATACCAGTGTTACCACCTACTTGGGATCACTGCACAAACCTAAAAACAGCTATCTCACTTCCAAAAGCTACAATGTTACAACTTTATAAAGGGCAATGTGGATAGGATAATTAATATCTAATATGTGGAAAGGTCAGATCAACAGTGGTTTAGATGTCATATCTTAGCATTAAAAGACCAGTAAAATCTCTGACAATCTTTTTTTTCCCTGATATATGATACTGCAACTGATGAAAGTTGCATACCATACAAAATGCCTTGTTGAGATGGCTGTCTTGACAAATGGTAGAAAATCATACAATCAATTTTTGGGGAAAAAAATTCCAAAAGGTGTCATCAAATGGTATCACTCAAACATTCCACGGTATAATGCATGCATTACAAATCAGTAAAAATAAAAAATAAATAATTCCCATGATGATTGTAAATGTGTTGCAAAAAATTGTTACACTAATCTCCTTGCATGAATTTATGTAATTTCTAAAAGAAAGATAATCTAAGTTCCTGTCCCAATTAAGAATCAAAAATTACCAGCAGAAATATATATTGTGATTTTCTTGAGATGCAAAGTATTATTTCATATTTGTTTTTCCTCCTGCAGACGGAAGAGGACTACATTCCTTATCCAAGCGTCCATGAGGTACAAGTGACTTATTGCACTCATGCCTTTTATACATGCTGACAGATGCAAAAACTACCTGCAAGGATCATAGTATGTTTATATTTGTACTCTTCCTATCATCTACTCCAATTTAGGTCCTTGGTCGTGTTGGTCCATTTCCACTCATCCTTCTGCCCCAGTTTGGTGGCTACTGGATTGAAGGGACCAATCATAAGCCTAAAGAGCCACCCGAAACTGATCAGCCTCCTTGTCCTATCTCTCATTTCAAACTGGAGACAAACAGCACAGCTAAAATATACAGGAAGCATTTCATGGGGAAGGTGAGAAGAGATGGAAAATAATTTGAAATAGGATTTTTTTGTTGGGGGATATCAAATGAACTTTGTTAATCAAATTAATGGCAATTGTCACATCTTATGTTATATACTAAAAGCAGGGTTTCGCAGGTGCTTGAAGTCCTTGAAAGTTAATTTCAATGCTGTGTTTTCGAGGCCTGAAAACAGCTTGAATTTTAGTTGAAGTGCTTGAAAGAAGAATTAACCCTGAAGAATGCCAAATGGCTTCCCTTTTTTGGATAACTATTTGTTTTCTCCTGTCATTTCTAAATGTTTTGCTCTTATGAAACATCATTTTAGATGTTTTATCATAGTATAATGGATATCATTGTGATAGAAAATGATCACAAGTATATGTATTCCTGTAGATATACATTTTACTCCATAAGGTGCTGGGAATTTTTGAAAATGGCCCTTGAAAGTTCTTGACATGTGCTTGAATTTGGCCATGAAAAATGTGTGGGAAGCCTGTAAAGGGCTTCCAAAAACATTAGGATAAGAGCTCAGAAATGTAATTTATGGAATGAGGGCAAAAAGTGGAATATTAGTATGCAGTCAATATATCTGGTGAGTATTATTTGTTCACTTTTACACTTTTACACAATTTAATTACTTAAAAAATAGCACTCAATATAATAACACAATGCATCAGAGCAGTTGTAAAGAGAATGGGAGCTCCTGGTCTTGGCCATTTAAGTGATCTAAAACCCATCTCATATTTTTCAAATTTTTGTGGTATATCTCAGATAATGGCGGTGGCCCTCATGGATTCATCATCGAATAACGCATGCAAAAAATAACAAGCAAAATGTGGTGCAGACACAAATTAAAAATGCATACAAACTCAATTAGAAAATATGTTTTTTGTAAACATAAATGAGTGCACTACATTTTATCCTTGAAGTGTTTTCCATCCAAATCCACATCCTTATTTAAGGACATGCATCAAGGCCAGCCCCTACCACTTTCCATTTTAAACTTTTTACAACACTTCTTAATGATTGTCTCACCCAGTTTCCATTGCTGCAGGAGCAGTCTGGCTCAGATTTGAGTTTCTTGTGCTTTTCTGCCTCTAGGAACACTTTAATTATTACACCATGGATGCTACCCTGGGCCATTTGGTCTTTTCCATGAAGTATGATGTCATTGGGGATCAAGAGCATCTGCGCTTGATGCTTCGGTACAGCTCTGTATTATCTTTAATGTGTTTTTGCTCTATTTTGTTCTCTATTTTTTTGGCTTTTTTAATAGCAATAAGGTTTTGTTCAGTTGTTATTCTTTTTAATTTTCCTTGTGTATTTTTCTGTATTTCACTGTTGGGCTCATCTCGACCACTAATCTGTAACAACCCAGGTGAAAATATTCATGGTAAAGAGGGACATTAGGCCTTGTCCACCAAACAGAACTGGTTTATTCAGATCTAAAGATCTGCTCAATATTCAGCACATAATTCATTCTTTGCTATGATTCACTACACTATAGATAGTTATGTTATTAAATATATAATTAGGCCAAAGTCACTTAGCAATACTACACATTAAAGCAAAAAATTATTTTTACAAAATTGAATTACTTTGATTTTTTTAATTTGTTTGCATTTCAGCACAAAGATAAAAACGTACCATGATGTGATTCCCATTTCCTGCCTTACTGAGTTCCCCAACGTGGTCCAAATGGCCAAGGTACCATAAAATACAAAAAACAAAACAGCATACATTTACAGTCAAAAAAGAAGCTAAAAGCTTTTTTCACTTACAGCTTGTTTGTGAAGAAGTAAACGTGGACAGGTTTTATCCAGTTCTCTACCCAAAAGTGAGTGGAAAAAAAACAAACTTTTTTTTTTCAAATGTTGCCTTTCTGACTTGCTAGATATTATCTGGCAAAATCACATATAATAGATTATCAGTCTAAAAACAGTGCTGATTCAAACCTTTGATGTTCTCATCAGGCATCAAGGCTTATTGTCACATTTGATGAACACGTGATCAGCAACAACTTCAAGTTTGGAGTTATTTATCAAAAGTTTGGACAGGTGAGTAGGTTTCAGATGATTCCTCTGCTCAGAGATTTGAAATCAGGCTTTACTCCCCCTGAAAATGTTTTTCATTTTGTAACTTCTTCCTCCATGCAGACAGCAGAAGAAGAACTGTTTGGGAACATGGAAGAAAGTCCTGCTTTTGTCGAGTTCTTGGAGTTTCTGGGTCACAGGATTGAGCTTTATGACTTTAAAGGGTTCGGTCATTGTTCACCTTTTCTTTAGTTTTCTGTTAAATCTTTACTGTGTAAGTTCTCCTTATATCCATCAGATGCCCTCCATGGACACTATTGATCAGAGTGAGGTTTAATTGGATCCCTGTAAAAGAAAAAACTCTGGAATGTCCTGTGGTGGTATGGTCAGGGTGATTGATTGAACAGACAAAATGTCCTTGTCATTCCACAAAGATGGATGAGGGTAGACTGACCGGCTGTTTTGAGAATCTGTCCACTCATAACACTGCTTCTTCTGTCTCCCACACAGTAGTTGATCTCAATTCCCCCATTGGCTTCATGTTTTTGCTCTCTTTCCTCCTCTTGCCCTGGCCCTCAGTATCTCCTTTCTTCTCTCTCCTAGGTTTCGGGGAGGGCTGGATGTCACTCATGGGCAGACGGGGACAGAATCTGTCTACACGAGTTTCCATAATAAGGAGATTATGTTCCATGTGTCCACCAAGCTGCCTTACACAGAAGGAGACTCACAGCAGGTATAGTGCCATTGCTTAATCAATCAGTACTGTAGCTAATTAGTGTTTCCAGGACAGGGCATTTCGCTTTATTAATTAACATTCAATAGTACCTCCTTGTGACTTCCAGAATAGCATTTACACAGCATTTATAGTGTACATGAAATCAGGCTTTCTAAATCTGATGAAGCATTCACTTCTAAAATGTAAATGGGTATCTATTTCAACAGACTATTAAGTGAGATTTGAATACTTTAAAATTATTGATTATTCAGAAGAGCAATGATGAGGAAAACAAAATGTTTTTTAATTAGTAAAATCCAATGTTTTAAGCTCAAAATGTGTGGATGACTGCTTCATCAAAATGCTAATAAAATTGGTGGAACTCTATAAAAATCAGCTTTAACAATATAATTTTGCCCTTTTAGTTCCTAAACATGTGGTAATTGTCTGCACTGGGGCTTTAAATGCATGTATTAAGAAAAAAACATATGAGCCTCTGGCATCATTTGTGCAAGCTAAAGTATCATTCAGAAGGGATATTATGTTGTATTCCAAGAAGGAACTGATCAAGTTGTCAGATCCTGAGGGTGTGCCATTCCAGTGTGTGAGCTTCCAATGCAGTGTGGCACATAAGCTTACATTTCAACCTTATCCTGGCCCTAAAAGTTGCTTGTTGTGATCTGAGTGGCTCTGCAAAAACATTTTAGTTTTTTCCTCAAGGTAACAAATGGGAAAGCTTTCCTAAAAGGAAACTCTTATTTATATTTTTTTATAGATGTCTTTGTCTTAGAACACAAAATGACAAACAAATTACCCCAAATTAATGTACTTTTGTAACCATTACAAATACAAACAGAAGAGCAGGTTTGTTCATTTGAATTAGAGAATTAAAAAAGTATACAATAGTCTCATATCTTGTCAGCTCAAAAAGGATCGATGAGGATTTAAGATTTAGGGATCTGTATGTACAAAACATTCTCATGATTTGCTCTGATCATGTTGAAATGCAACATGAAAGGATGATGCTGGAATTGCTTTCAGACTACAAATGAACCCAAACCAGTTTGATTTATACCACCTCATATATCCAATATGATTTTGCCAATTGATTGATTTCAGTCATCACATGTAAGTTCTGATTTTGAATTCAATATATAAAAAGAATCAATCATTTGTAGAGACAGTTCTGGATGTAGATTTCCCCAAGTGAAGGTGAAAAAAAAATTTCAGTCTACAGAGCTTGTGTTTTACCAAACTTTTTTTCCAAACTCTTAAAATTGTTAATACTAAATGAACAAATTTGAACTGATTTTACAATTTAACATTACAGTTGTAAAAGACTGGGTGAATGTGTTTTATGATAATGAGGCTAATGCTCTTGTCCGCTGTCGCAGTGCAAAGTCTACTCTCTGACCATCAACTATGAGCTGGAGATAGTGGCCGCAATAAAGAAATAACTCATACAAGAAATTAAAATGAGTTTCTTATGGGTGTGGCTGAGCTCAGGCTTAGAGATCAGGTAAGGAGCTCTGACATCCTGGAGCTAGACATGCTGATGCTCTGTTGCAAGAGCAGCCAGTTGAGATGGTTTGAACATCTGGTTGTGTTTCCCCGGGGACATGTTTCTAACATGTCCAGCTGGGAGGTAGCCCCAAAGCAAAAACCGCAAGCCTTGGTCTGACCTGAACTTGACCTGATCTGAAAGGAGGAAGGAGTGTCTCCTCCAGTAAGGAGTTATAAAAGACAACGGGAAGTAAATTGGATCTAATAAAGCAAAGATAACATGATTTTACACACACTAAATGGTTGGTTTGAAATGGTCACTGTAGTAACTCTTCAGAGGAAGGATAGATAAATAATAAATTCCACATGCGGTGATTTATAAAAGAAATATGTTTGGAGGCTAAAAGTGCAGAATAGCTCTGTATTCCAATGTCAGCGTTGTCTGACTGCCAATGGTGATGCTTGAGTTTGGCAGGTTATCTGTGCAGGCAAAGAGGGATGAATGTTCTTCATCTCTCCAGATTTTTAGAGCCCCCGCGCGAGTAAATATTAAAGATGACACTTCGTAAGCTTAAGGATGATAAAACTGTAAGCCGGCTGCCCTTCATCTGCAGTCACCTGCGGCCTGTTTCTCTCTCAGCCTTCACTTTGTCTAAAAGATATACATGAAAGAGTCCAAGGGATCTATTGTTTTCCTTTAACAATAGATCAAATTAGCATTTGTTGGAAGCCTTTATCATTACCAAATCTGATATTTGCTTTCAGACATGAGCTAATCTACCAGCTTTATTGTTTTGTTGTCTGGATAATTAGGGCTGCTAATGTTGTTTATTTAACACTGAACATTTCCGACAGCTCTGTGGCTGAAGATCTGCTATATTTTCTGAAAATCAGCTTCTACTTATTGTGTAATCATCCCCGTGTCCTAGTTTTAAACAACCTTAGATATTCTGTTTTTCCACTGTATAAATGCTTTTCCTTTTTTCGTTTTTGTTGTTGTTTTTATGACTTTTTATGACTTCAGCAAATTTTAAGATAGCCAGGATCTGAGCAGTTGGTGGGTTGTTCTCCTGTGAGTAAACAGAAGAGCTGTTAAAATAATTGTTTTGCTAATTGGAAAAGAAAAGTCTTGAACTCACAGAGTGATCATATTTATTGGGACACAACCCAAGAGACTTGGGTTGCATTGAACCTGAGAGTACTTGAGTGCTTCAGACAGTTTAATCATTACAGGAAGAGTAATGCACAGACCTTCAAGTTGGAACATTGGATTTACAGTGTATCTTCACAAACTTCTTTTAAATGAGTCCAAAATATTTTCGCTTTTTCATTCTGGTCTATTATTGGTATTGATTCTAAGTCCCAGCTTTATTGTAGCTGAAAAAGAAGATTTTATACAGTTCAAAGACATTCATTTTTGTAGTTAATTAAGAATCCAGGGAGACTTTACGGATCCAATCTATATGTGACATTCTATGCCAGTCACACAGATTTGTGCAAATGTATTCTTTTGTTTTCTTTTCTCTCTATTCTCTGCTTAAACTGCAATTGTTTTCTTTTGCAGTTACTGATGTTTTTTATTTGAAAAAGTGATTTCTGCCATAAAAAATAGAACTTTTTGATGGCTCTTGTTTTAAAAACTTAATTTAAAAGTAACTGTGTGATGAAGTCTGTATTTGATTATGGAACTGGCTCCCGGTTTTTCTTTATGTGTAATATCCAGCTCCAGCGGAAGAGGCACATAGGCAACGACATCGTAGCCATTGTGTTCCAGGAGGAGAACACCCCATTTGTTCCAGACATGATACAGTCCAACTTCCTGCACGCGTATGTTGTGATACAGGTGGAAAATGCGTGCACGGACAATGTCACATACAAGGTTAGTTTTCAAGAGTTGGGAATGCGACAACAAGCGGCACCAACACTTTTGATATACCTTCATAAAGTAGAAAAAAAAGTAATTTTGTCACTCTTAGGTCCCCAAATAGTCCCTCTCATAAAAGTATAACAAAAGTGTCTCATTTAAATATTGTTTCGGCCTTCAGTGCATCAAACAAAATCATCAACATCTTCCATATCCAACATCTAAAATAAGGTGCAAAGTAAATAATGGGGGATTAACTTATGACAGGATTGACTAGGTCTGTAATTGATGACAACCCTGATTCTGATGCTTTCATATTTTTGGAGCAAAGACAGAAATCCACGTATCACCTTTAGGTGCATTTCTCATGTATGCTCCACATGGTGTCAGGATAGGAGGGGAGAAACTGGCAAGAGCTCTCCAGGTTTGGAAGAGCTCCTCTTCTTCCTCATCATGCCCCTCCTCCTTCAAGCTGCAGGGCCCCACTGTGCCTGGCAGGTATTCCTCTAGTGATCCCCCCTGGTTTTCAGATGATAAGCACTGCTGGTAACATTCTTGTCACTGTCATCTGAGCACTGCAAGACTGTAGCAATGATCTCTAAATCTGGGTTTCTCTTTAGACAAGACGGCTAACTATTCTTGCAGAATTCAAACATGTACCTCTTTAACAATGTTGCATTAAAACATCCAACATGAGAGAGAAGGCCCTCTCTTGATAAAGAGAACATAAACAGAGCCTATCTGTCCTTTGATGTTTCAGATGTAGCACATATACAAACAGTTTTGCACACTATCCATTCCAAACCTTGTTCATGCTACTCTTTTACATTAAGCCCAACACACCCAAACCATGTTTGGGGTGTTCAGCTTTTTGCTATTGCCATGCAATTTGCAAGATAAGAGCATCAGACCTTCGTTGAAACTTTATGTGAGAAAGCACTGCTTCTTCCTGATGGTCTGGAGGGATCAGACCTAAAGCCTGCTTTCTCTGTATTTCAAAGGCAGCGGCTTAGATGTATTAGGTAGTTATGGTAAAAGCATTGTACAGTAATCTGTCAGGACTACAGTATATCAAAAATATGTGGTAATAATGGGTCACAAATGGGTCCTGAGGGTGAAGAGTCTCAGCATATCTGCAGGCCTCCTAATCTAGACACTTTACAATCGAAAGGGTCATTCACTTTAGGTTTAATCTTAAAAAACAAACACATCCAAAAAGCACATCCTGACCCAGTTTTTTTTATTCTTTACATTCTTCAATATATTGGGGATCAAAAAACTAAAATAAGTCATCTAAAGCCATCCTATGCTACCTGCAACATGGATATGGGCAGTGTGGGTTATTTGAGTCTCATTAGGGGTGGTGTTCATCCATGGTTCAATGGCATTCCATGATTGCCTGATAACATTGGCATCTGAGTTCATTAGGAGGTCAGATATAAGCCTTGAGCTTGTCTTGTTCTTTGAGTCATAGACTGGCTAAGCACATTACCGTGCTGGGGGAAGGATTCACTATTGGACGTGACTTCGCAATGAGTTGTCTGTCATGAGGACTAACATCCATGTCAGGATGCAAAGTTACAAAACAGACTGTTGGATTTTAACAAGAATGTTGCTTACTGCAAGTTTAAGTGGGTCTACTGTGTTGTTGTATGTCTGTTAGTAAACCCAAGGTTTAATGTTATTTTTCATATCATAGAATCTCTTCACATTGATCTCTAGGTGTCTGTGACAGCTCGGGATGATGTACCTTTCTTTGGGCCTGCCCTGCCTGACCCTGCCATCTTCAAAAAGGTCAGCAACAAAATTCAATTCCCCTTTACAAGTTTGAATCATACAATTCCATTCGCTTTGACATTCCACATGTACTTTTTCCTTCCTCAGGGTCTCGAGTTCCGTGAGTTGCTCTTCACTAAGCTCATTAATGCAGAGTATGCTTGCTACAAAGCTGAGAAGTTTGCCAAGCTTGAGGTGTGCACTGCGACATAAACTGTTTGGTTTGCACATGCACAATATGCCAGATCATTTTTAATGACAGAATGTTATTTCAGGTGAAAACGTAATGACTTGTCTCGTACAAGTCCTCAAGCTTAAAATGAGTCATGCACTAACACCAGTTATGCTGCTTAGTTATTATAGACAAGTTCAAACATTAAACAGGGTCATTGCCTTCTGGCAAGATCTTCAATACCAACATTCAATCTAATTTTAATGTTCATTGTGGTCATTGAGCTGACAAAACTGACTGAATTGTCATCAGGAGCGGACGCGTTCAGCCTTGTTGGAGACTCTGTATGAAGAGCTGCATTTAAACAGTCAGTCCATGATGGGTTTGGGTGGAGACGACGATAAAATGGAAAACGGTGGCAGCGGAGGTGGAGGAGGGGGCTTCTTTGAATCTTTTAAGGTACTGTATATTCCCCATTATGCTGCTGCAATGTTAATGTTCTGCATGCATGATGACTGGAGAAACTTTCAGGATGCTTGTGTTTTGTTTTTTTTTTTTTGCTTTTTTTATTTATTTGGGATTCTGGGTATTCATACAAAAGCATTTCAAAGCACAAAGAATTTGTAGCACGGGTTAGGTTTAGGTTTGATTTCTTCACTTGGCTTGGACTGACATATTTGTTTTTGAGGCTGGAAAGTGTCCTGTTGTGTATGAGATACTTCTTTGTTCTGAGATTTCTGTATCCATGACTAGTAGGGCTTTGGAGCATAGCCGTGCTGCAGAGGCACAGTAGCAGGAGCTGTGATTGTCTGTCTGATGAACAATTTAATGGCTCCACATTAGAGAGCATTGTCATTTGGTTTGCATGTTTCCCGATGGGCAGCATTCCCTTGCTGTTTTTCTCTGCATTTTTGTGCAGTTTTGGCACAAGTATCTGCCTTCTTTGTCAGTCCCCTTCATATCTACACTTCTCCATCTCTAATGTTGATAATGTTAACAAGTACTGGGGGCTACCACTACTGTGTGATCTTATTTGTATATATAAATCTATTATTTATAGATGCTGAGATGAGTAGGCAAACATGAAAGTCTAACTTTCATTTCATTTGTAGCAACTTTATTCTCACAATTTAATCCCATTTTATGTGATAGTCAGTCTTTATAATCACAGCATGCAGTATAATGCATAATGCAATACATTGTTCATGACATTTTCCTCAACTCCTCATTTGAACCTCTACATTAATTGTAACCCTTACAATATTATCATATCAGCACACCCTTCTCCACATAATAAGATTAATTACATTTAATTCATCTTTTATATATTATATTTAGTATCTGATACAATCAAATCTGATACAATCGAATCTTTGGAACTGCTATAAAGAAACTCAGGGCCATACCCCCAACAAGCAACAGTGGCAATAACTGCCCTTTAACAGGAAGAAACCCTGAGCAGGACCAAGCTCATATGGGGAACTGCCGATGGCTGGCAGGGTAAAGGAGGAGGAGGAAAATGATTAATTATACTGAGCAATCAAAGCTCAAGCTGAGAGGGTCTGTGGAGTCAGAGGTCAGCAGGTCAGTGCACAAATATGGGGACCTCAATAACTGTAGATCAGGTATTGTTTTGGTCTTTGAGTCACATGGTCTTTGAGTCACATGGTCCTCATTGTCCCAACATTGTGACACATAATGTTCCTCTTATATGTCTGCCTTTGGACAGAAGACATGTGACTTGGGAAAAAATAAATAAATGATTCCTACCAGTCCTCCTCCTTGTTTGGCGCCACTGCCCTGTCCATTCTGTCTGACACCCCCCACAAAGTTGCACCTGCCAGGAGGCAAACACCTTCAAGCTCTTGCTGTCTCTCTTGTCTTGGCTCATTGTTCGCCCTCCCATGACACAAAATGTTCCTCTTACATGTCCGCCTTTGGACAGAAGACATGTGGCTTTTCCCAGCGCACTCCCTGACCTTCTGTGAGCCGACATTTCTGCCCTGCAGTATTTCCGTCCAACCAGCTGAACCACAGTGCTCCTCCAGTGGTCATAAATCATACACATGCAGATGTGTTCGACATCGTTCACAGGGCGCTCAGTTGGTTCTCAAGGACATGGTCAGTTGAGGCAGCACACTCTGATGAAAATAAATTAAGGGAAAGTAAACAATATAAATATTTGTCCACTTGTCTGGGATTAAAAAAAAAAAAAAGTTTGTAGCGGTGCTAATCACTTTGAATTGCAAGATCTCTCACAAACTGGGTTGTGTTGTACATTTGGGACATTTTATAGTTGCATAGTTGCTGTTACATTTAAGGGATGCGTGTAACATATTTAGTCTTGGTGATTGGGCTTAAGACCACAGTAAAGAGCCATAAGTGGAGCAGAGACCAGTCTGGAGCACAGAATGGGACGTGTGTTCCTCCACAGGTTCTACATCGAAACAGTAAGGGTCAATCATTCTGCTGGACCTGAAACTCAAGTGCCACATTTATTTATATGCAAATAGTAAGTATAAGTAATAAAATCCAACTGATTATCCAATAATTGAGTCATCAGTAGAGTATTTTCTTTTTCCTTTGAGTTGACTGCAAATCACAAAAATGCAGATTAATGAGTGCATTAATTAATCTCAGAGTTCAGTGAATCAACAGTGCACTCAGAAAACAGTTTAATTCATTTTACCACCAATTTATTAACATCTTTGCACCCCCTTCCCAACAACTAAATGCTAACATTATGTTGATCAGCCTGTAAATGTTTCTAAGATTGAGCCACATTGGATTAATTGGTCATTAAATTTAGTGTTGGATCTTGTGTTGGATCAGAGCAGATCCACTGACGGCGTATTTCCTCATCTCTCTCTGTAGCGGGTCATCCGCAGCAGAAGCCAGTCCATGGATGCCATGGGCCTCAGTAACAAGAAGTCACACACAGTCTCGACTAGTCACAGTGGCAGCTTTACCCACAATCCCGCAGAGAGTCCCAAAACCCCTGGGATTGTAAGTAGAATATTTTGGCTGACATGCACAATTCCAAATACATGTATATACTTTGAAAACACAGTATATTTTGAGTTCAGATGAACTCGAATGCCCCTAATCTTCTGCATAAACAGTAAATTAAATGTATCAGGGTGTTGATATCATTTTCTGTTATATGTGAGATTTCTTACTAAAGCATCTTTAACTTGCCTTTTTTTATTCATTGTTTTAATGCCTCTTTTGTCTGGTTTGTTTTATTTATTCTCATGTATTGATAGAATCCTGTTGAATTTGTAGGATTATTTTGAAGATAGAACAGTATAATTCCTGGTGTAAGAAGACTTATATTTTCAGTCGCCCCTCCCCGCTCCCCATGTCTCAGCAAAGGGAGGTTCGCTCATTGTAGTGGCTGTATGACCACCCAGACTCCCTCCCTCGCTTTTTTCCTGTCTCTTATCATGACCTTTTCATTTCGCAAATGCCGCGACCTCCTCTGGTAGCCTTGGCTGCGTATGCATGGCTCCGACGTCAATTACACTTGCCACACATTGCTCAGCTTGCATGTCTTTCAGCGATGGGGTTGATTCGGATCTGTTCAATGACAAGGGTTACAGTTTGGGATTCTTCCTTTATTCTTCCGTTAACTAAAAAGCAAATGCCCCATAACTGAACGTTTCTTAAAAGCGACCCTGGATTTTGTATGCCTCATACAGCTGCCTATGTCAGACCCATACTTGCTTTTTTGCACTAAAGTCTTGCTTCTTCAGTAACAATGCTTATTTATTATTGTCAGCATGTTGCAAATTCAAATCTTTCTGTTGCGTGCATGAGACTTTACAATGTACACTTTTTTCTGTCCTCTTGCTTTTTCTCTCTGCAAACTCTTTATTTCTCTTTGTCCCCCACCTTGTCTTGCGTGGCCCAGTCATTGCTTGTTCCAGGAAAAATTCCCAGTAAATATGGACGCCGAGGCAGTGCCATAGGAATAGGAACAATAGAAGAGGTTGATATTTATCCCTTTCACATTCCAAATGTTGTCATTGTTTTTCCTGCTGTGTCCACATGATATGGAAACATTTATTTATTTGCTCTTTTCAGTCACTATTGCAAGTGCACCTTTATTAATTTTTTTCTATTAATACAGAAAATTATATAAATATAAAATTCCTTTTTCCCAACGATATTACCTTGTTCAGTAATCAGAAAATAATAAAACCACAAAGCACCATGGGAATATTGTTCTTTTTGCTCCTACATTTATGTTAAAGTTAAATTTTGATCTCAAAATACTTCAGTGTGCTAGATAGGCAATTGTGGATTATATTGCATCTTTGATTAGATAATTATAAAAGTTTCAAATATAAAACAGATATTTGATAATTGTGTTTAAAGTGTTTCCAGACCCCTCATAGGATTTCCTGTATCACTTCATGCCCTCATCTTTCCCATCTTAATTCTACATAAATAATCTACCTCAGAAAAGTTTTGTGTCACTTTTTGTGCTCTAATTCTGAATTTATTGAAGAGTGTTACTGTCCCCACAGTCACTGATCATTCCAGGGAAAAGCCCAACCAGGAAAAAGTCTGGGCCATTTAGTTCCCGTCGCAGCAGTGCCATTGGTATTGAGAACATCCAGGAGGTCCAAGAGAGGAGGTGAGAGGAGGCAGCAGAACTGGTCAGACGGAAGGACACTGTTGCCATAAATGGGAAATAAGCGCCTTCATCCATGAGAATAGAAATGGCCATTAAGTCTCTCCTGAAAATGAATGGCTCTACCATGTAGTGTTGTTTCTATCTGAGGCTTCTGGCTTTCACAGTTTTCTATTTTAAATGTTGACAAAGCCTCATCTGACTGGTCTTTTAGTGTTCAATGCACACTCGAGAGTCAAGAAAAGGGAACGCACTGCTTTTTCAATCAACTTTTGTTGATGAGTTAGTTGCGTGACCTCAACTTACTGGAATTGGTTTCTGCTGTGCAATTTTCCTCCAAAAGCTTCATTTTAATTGTCAAGAGCTTTGTCATAGAATATATGGGAGGAATATAGAGCTTTCATCTCTGCCTCACCAAATTATTTTAATGGATTTCAGAAGGTCTTCTTAATTGCAGGTGTTGCTCTAGAGGCAACAGTTGCCTCGTGACAAAAGAGATCCAGCTGGGGGTTATAATGTGAGGAGAAATTTTAATTTTAAAATCCAAAGAACACACAAGACTGAAAAACTTTTGTATGTCAAACTATGGAATGGAACTTAAAAACATATAAATATGTGGATATATGCATAAACCAGGAAGTATTGCACTAAATTTCAAGTATTATTGCTTTATTGTTGTTGGTTGTGTGTTGTTTTGTTGATAGACTAGATCTCTGAAATGTGGTGTTAAAAACTATATTTCCTATATTTAACACAGACGTAAAGAATTTTCTTTTCAATCATTGATGGATAAGGGGCGGGACTTCCTCCCACTGCCCTTTCAATGGTTGTACATTGTATATGATTATACTATATCCTTGTTTTGGTTTCTGTTTCTTCTTTAATATATTCAAAATAAAAATTAAAATTAAAACTATGTTTACTCCCCCACCCCAAAACAAAATCTTACAGCCGGGAGGTGTCGCCCAGTACCCAGAGAACCCTGGACAACAGCCAGTTTACCCTGGAAAACAAGTCAGACAACTCATCCAATCCCAGTTCTCCTGAATTTCCTGCTACTAAAAATAGGTGACTATGAGGAGTTGGACTATAGTTGACATGTCAACACACAAACAGACAAATACATCTGAATGCTTTTCACGCTTAAAAGATTTGTGCAAGTCTTTTCACGCATGCAAGGGAAAAAAAACGGCAGTGACCGCAGAAACACTGCGTGTGTAGTTTGGCGATGTGTTGCAGGGCACCCTCCATCCCAGAGGCTCAAGATATTTCCCGGTCGTCGTCCAACGCCAGCAGCTTCGCCAGTGTCGTCGAGGAAAATGAGGGGGAAGAGGAGTATGACACAGGACAGGTGGGCGGAGACCCGCATTTATATACGTCCTGATGTAAAACACGTCCTTTGACTTCTCAAAGACGCAAATTACACGTTAGAGTGAGCATGTCAGATTCATTGTGAGAAATTTAAATTGCATTTCCAGCCACTGTCAAACAAAATTGACACTGTTTGATTTGTTTCTATGCTGCGTATTTTAATTTTGTTCCATAACAAACGGTCAAATATCACTCACACAAATCTGCCGTCTGTAATTCAAGACTGAACTTTGTGTTGGCTTACTTAATTATATTTCTATACATCGAGGTGATCTACATTCCTGTGTTACTTGTCATATTTCGCCATGATTGTCAGACGTGACTTTCACTCACACCTTTACAAGGTTCAAAGCTAAGCACCACACCATGTTTTGATCCCGCTTGTTGTGCCCTTCATTCACAAAGGCCCTGCTAAAATATTCCAGCTCATTCAAGAATGGTCTGTCTTCTTTAGTAGATGGATCTAGAAGGGTGGACCCTTTTCAGATGGATCTTTGTTTCCTCCGTCTCTTTGCTTCTTTTTTTTTTTTTTAACTCAGCCTAGTTTTCAAGTCCTGGATTGTCGCCAATCCAAGTGAAAACGAAATGAGGTTGAGTGAAATGCTTCACATGATCGTAATTTCCCCCTCTTTATCTGACAGGAGAGCGTATCTTGTGTTACACCACTCAAGAAAGATTCCTTTGTGTTCTCCACTGTGTTGGAGGAAAGTTGCTCGGGTAAGTTTAGCGGAGAAGAACTGGTGTCATAAAGCAACGACAAATAGGGCATTTAGAGACGTTTGTGTGTTTCTCACTTCCAGATAATCATTGGAAAGTCTAAATGGGGCAGAATAACTGAGTTTCAGAGGAATCAATAATCACAATATGCTTGAGTTGAGCTCCCAACCATCAGTAGCAGTTGGTACATGATAATCTAACAAACGCTAGAAAAGGATCGTCTCCACGTGTGATAACTTTTGCTCTTCTCTCCATCACTATTCACCAAGTCTTTTCCATGAATCTGCCCACACTTTTGTTGGCAGCTTCTCTTTTCCGGCAGCATGCTGATGGACCGAAGACACCAGAGCAAAAAAGGACTGACAACCAGTCTAAAATGGAGTGATCCTGATATGAGCAGAAATACTCATCGGTGAGACAACCTACAGCCTGTTGCTTTAGCTCAAATTAAGATGACACTGGGTTGTTGTTTTTTTTCCAATTATGATTTCGTGACATTTCCTCCTCCAAATCAGTCAACAAGCATAATGAAGTTTAGCCCAGTGACTCAAGTTTCAGCATGGTTGGTAATTATAGGGCGATCATTTGCAAAGTTGTAATATTTTAGATATTTTCTACCAAAAAAGGAAAATATGAAGTTTTTTTTTTTTTTTAACCTCCTAAGACCTGGCATCCACATCTGTGGTCATTAGATTTTGGGTCACGTATCATATAAAAGCTAATTCTTCTTAGTATGGGGCCAAATGTCCACATACATGGACCCATAAACATTATATTATTACAAATTTAGATTGATTGTCCCTGCATGTTGACATCATTGTCTCCAAAAACCACTTGTTTCAAAGATATTGTTAAAACATGATTCTCAGTCTTTACACTTCCTCAGGTCCCAATAATCCTAAATATCAAAGACAAATTAAGAATGCATATCAAGAGAGAGCTTGGGTCTTAAGAGGTTAAATAAATGCTCTATCCCTCTGTGTTCTGTTTTTCCATGCTGAAACATGTATTATATAACAAATCCAACGTGTAGACGTGGAATGGAATGTTTTAAAATTGAAATTGACATTAATAATCAAAAGTTAAATTAATATGTAGAACTTGTCAAAATGAGGGTCTGTAATAAGAAACATCCACTAAAATACACCCTCAGCGTGGTTAACTCCAGAGTTAAAAAAAGAACAGCTCATAATTTCTGACATTAAGGGAAAAGTGTTAGACAATGGATGAGATCAACTTAATTTGTATCCCAATCTTGTATTATAGGACAATAATTGTGTTATTTCTCCTTATTTGTAGCCACTGAACACCACATCAACTTCATTTTTCAGGTTAGAAACATTAATTCTGCTTATAACCATGCAAATTATTTTCTCTTTTTCAATTTCTTATCGCGGTTTAAGCTTCCATTCATGCACTTCATCTTCCAATCCCATTTCTTCTCAGCCCTTTTTATCACAATCACAGAGGGAAGGTGGACAGTTGGAGGCAGCGTGACAACTTGAGCAGACCTTCGCGTGTTGAGCACGGAAGTGCCGCCTGTTGTGGCGTCCGTGCAGCTCCACGGATGTGTCCTTTACCTTCGGCCATGTGGAATTCTCTCATGAGGACCCGGGGGCCAAAGCAAAAGAGACACCTCAAACAGCATCAACATGTGCCCAGACATTAAAATGTCCTGTGTCCTCTTTTAATGACGAGGATCTCAACAGCGTGACTGAATAAGAGAAGCCATTAACAGCTGGGGTTCGCTTGGAAAGCAACGAATCCACAGAGAACAGAGATGCAATACAGAGGACGGAGGAGATGATTTTTTTACCCTGCTGTGATGATGTACATGGATTATATTTGTGCGTGTGTGTTTGTGTGGCGCGTGAGGCCATTTTTGTTTCTCACTGATGATCAGTATGCTGTACTATTTGCGTGTATGTGTGTGTTCTTGTACTTGCTACATGCTGAGTCCCCAAAACTGCATTTTACGAGTAAAATGACGACATTCTTGGGAAGTGAGGACATTTTGGTTCTCACAACTTCAAAGGAATGTTCCAGAGTCAGACAGGGTGAGGTGGGAGGGTAAGGGGCTGGGTAATACATTATGTTATGAAAGTCTGCACCAAGATAGAAGTACAAGGGTGTGTGTGTGTGAGGTCTGTCTTGTTTTTGTTGCGATTTTTGGTCATAGCATGACTCACCATTCTTGCGGCTAGCGTCCAAATTTCAATTCCAAATCTAAATTTAAATCCTGGAGTTAAATAAACTCAATGTTAAATGGACGTACAGTGTTTGTATGACCAGAAGAAGAAATACTGCTGTGTTACTGTGAGAATTGTTCTGTCAAAAGGAACAAATTCCTGGTTCAGACTTTCAGAATCAACTTACTGTTGAATGAAAGCCTGTGTAAGAATGTGTGTATCCCAACAGTAATGTGCATGGTGTAAATTTGCTTGCTAAATACCTCTTCCTTTATTCACTGGTGCCATGTTTGACATACTAGTTGGTGTCCCTGTGGTTTGTATTTTGTCGAGAACCGGCCAAAATCTGCAGTGCGTATTGCTGATAGAGTCAGATGTCAGTTTCCTACTTTTATTTGTAAAGTGTAATACAAATATGTATGTGACCCACTCGTTACATTTTCCTACAGTGTTCCAAAATGTTGATCTCCAACAAAAAAAAAAAATCTGAATTTGTCAATGAAAAAAAAATATCACACTGTGACTCATCTTGAAGTTGCCTTTCAAGTGATTGTGTTGAGCTGGTTTTGGAGGGTCAGATTTTCAAAAAATACTTTGCCAACTGGCTACTGAATGTATCAATCTAGGCAGATTATGTATTTCTATGTATCTGCTCCTTTGAATGGAACTGTGCCGACCTTGAGTCTCAAACAGCTCATCTCTGAAGCATTTCCCTGTCTTCAGGTTGCTATGACGAAAAGACCTGATAAAGTTTGAAACAAATTGTTTTATTTTAAGTGAGATGAGTGCAGTGGAAATAAGACTTATTGCCTGTAGAGAATCAACAACAGCATTTACCTTCAGGTTGAAAAGATTAGCGACTCCAATGCAAAAGAGCCTATCGACTGTATATATCAAGCTGTCTATGGCTTCAAAACACTAAATCAAATATTTTGCATTTGAGCCTACAGAAAATAAAACCATTTGATCGCTTCAAGCCTGTGTAGATAAATTTTATGTATCGATTACACAAAGTGCAATAAAACCTTTTAGGGATGACGTCAAGTGTTTTTAAACTGAACTTGGAAGATGCTTGAGTAGTTCCAGTGCGCCCCCATGTGGCTTATGTCATAATGTTCATTGTCTGGTTCTTTTCATCCGACTGCTTGCACTGTAGAGATCCAAGGAACCGAGAGAAAGTGTGTATTTTGTTCGTGTTCAATTTATCCAAGCTCATGTTCAAAATAATTTATATGTACTGTTTGTGTGTGTGTGTATGTGTTTCTTTTTGTGACTTTAATCCAAGAAAAATACAAAGACACAGAAAATGGATGAGCAACATTTAGACCTTTTTTCAACACATTGCATAATATATGACTTAAGTATGTCCACCAAATTGTTCTTGTTATAAAAAAGGGAATGTGCAAATGAATTAGCAGGTCATAACTGTTTTTAAAAAAGCATTGGCAGTATAGCAGGAGTGCTTATCACACTATGTTAGGTTATATGTCTTATTGAAATAAAAAAGCTAAATTAGTGAACCTGTTTTACCTGATCCATGTCACCAATGATTGTTATTTCAAATAGGAAACAAGTATTTTGTATTTTGCATTGTAGATAGAAAAGAACTGAAGGATTGGATTTCAGTAAACATCAGCAAAACATTGGTGCATTTTTGCACAAAAAAAACAACCCAAAAATACCTAAAACAGCACCCAAGCTAATAGCTAATTATGTTGAATTATTAGTGTTTTTTGTTCCACTGATGCAATTAAACATAAATTATCCAGGATCACTGATCCTGTAACTTCAGTGAGTAAAGCTCCAACAAAGCTTTTTTTCTGCCTACAACTATTGCATCTGATGTGGAGGTTTGATTCACATTTCCAGGTTCCACCATTTGAAGTCAAACATTTCTCTGCGGACGTTGGAGCCGCAATGGACCTCTCCCAGTCGTTTGTGGTAGGAGGCGAAGTCATCGATGAACGTGCACTTGAGTTCCAGGCTCTCCATCAAGGAACGCATCTCTGCCTCCAGCATGCACTGACCATCAACTTTTGGACCAAAGGGCTTGGGAATGCCAAGGTGTTTCCCCAAGACAATCATGTTCACCTGAGAACACATGATGGTCCATTACTGCAACATTCAACTCACTGATGAATGACTTATTGACTCATAGTTAAATACGTCTACCTACCATGTCAGGGTAGTAGGCCAGTGCTCGATATGCATTCTGATTGTCTGCCACTAATTTGAAGAGGACTGGCAGGTCGATGATGTCCTCTTCTTCAAGGCCAAGCTCTCTTTTTAGTACATCTCTGTTCCAGTCTATACAGCTCTGTGAAACCATTCACAAATATATCATGCACTGAACACGTGGGACATTAAAGTTTTAAAATCCACTATCATTGTGTTCAATATATTTCTTTCCACTTAGTTGTATCAGTAACATAGTCTTCAAGTAAGACGTAAACACAACAGTGATATAAGCCAGGTTCAATAGAGTTAACTCATGATGTGTAAGCCCCCTCTGCTGATATAGGGCACTATGACCTGTTGGAGAATGGGTGAGAAGTTAAAGAGTGTACTCACATGACCAGTTGGACTCACCTGAACATACATGTTTTGTACTCTCAAATTGTTGTCATTAAGGAGCTCATCCAGTGTTATTGGCTCTTCATCTTTCAAACCTTTACAAAACACAGAATAAGTTGAGTGTGACATCATAACTTAGCGGACATCATTCCAACCTACCCTCAAACAGCTTGGCTTCTCCATGCCCGTTGCTCTGCAATCTTCTGAACAGGCTGATGGCTGTGTCTGGGCTGGCCAACAACAGCCGGAAACCCTATGTGCAGGCATGCAAAGATAATGCTGTCTGTCTTGTCTGTCTATTGGCTCAAGCAGTCACACAATTTGCACAGCAACAGATTGCAAACACTAACTCTTTTGAATTGGCGACTGTTTGAATAATTTAACATCTTCAGCTCAACTGGTGTTAAACTGGTTCTACTTCAAAGGAAACATTTACCTTTCTGTCAGGTGCAGGGACGAAAGTCATGAATTCATCAACGTGGCCCACATATAGCCAGTCAGAAAACAAAGCAACGGGATCCTGAACCTTCTGAGCCCACAGGAAGTCTTGGACCACTTTGGTCATGTTTCGTCCTTTAGTTGCTCTTTAAGAAATAAAAGTGACTGTGCTGTCATACAATATTGACCAAGATGTGAAGCTCAACTGGATCCTTCACAAACTCACGTGGGAAAAGCCACACCAATGAGGATTCTCCCAAGCGGATAGTTCTTTCCATTGACAGTAACTGGGGGGCTAACCTCCAGGTTACCGAAGGAGTCCAGACTACTTACGTCTCGTCTTTCAGCCTCCCTTGTCACATAGCCAAAGTCTGGGCCCTGAGAAAAACAATGGTAATTAAGAGCTTCTCCAAACAAGAGCTAGGGATGAAAATATACCTTAAATAAGGCCTTAAATAACTTTATTAATGCTTAAAAAAATCTGTTCTGTTAAAAAAGAAAAAAAGTCAAAAAAAGAGTTACTTTAATTTGAAAGCTGTTTCCATCTGAACTATATATATTGTGTGGGTTGTTTTCTAGTCTAGTCTAGTTTTTAATCTAATATAATTTTTAAAATGAAATCCGGATCCACATTGTGGTTTTCATCATATTTTCTCAAAATGATCTGTCTGCACAAACCATGACAACTTTTCCCATTCCCTCACATTTTTTTCCACTAGGATTGAATCTCTTGTCTTGAATTCCTGCAGTGGCAGGCGTGGGCTTGTGCAGCAGAGTGTTTAATTGTTAGTCCTGGGGCACACATTTGTCGACACTGGTGGTGGCATTTATTGTCACTCCTTTGGACAAAAATAAGAGCTTTCATTTGTAACTTAAATAACTGTAACTTAGATAAATGTAACAAATAAAAAAACTGATTTTTTATGCAGTAGTCTAACTTTCAGAAACATGGAAAATAATAGACTTCTTATGCAGATCATGTTAACCTGTTACCCTCTGTAGTTTAGGTAAATAAAGGCTTCAGTCACATTTGATCTTTTTTATTAAATCTTTTTTATTTTATCTATTTTTTTTTTCATGGACCCCTTAAAATTACACTATGGACCACCAGGGGTCCGCAGACCCCTGGTTGAGAAACACTGCCCTAGAGATTGATTGCCCTGGTGTCCAATGGGCTATATGACTGTCAACACTCCTAACCAGCCTGCAGGTTTGTGTTGAAAACTCAGCAAAAATAAACCACACACAACTGCTATATTTGGCTGACACAGCTAAGAAGTGTTTTGCAAGCAGTTGCAAGTTTGTTTTTTTTTTCCCCTCAAATTATGTCTGATGACACAACAAAGCTTCTAATCTTCATCCTGTTGAGTGCAACAATTACAGTGTCTGCTCTGACACAATGCAAGGCAGTGCCTGTGGTGCAAGACACGATCAGCTTGATTTTAAAACCCCTAAAAATTAGCTTTTTATGAGCAAATGAGCACTTCAGCACTAAATAAGTTTTATATATGATTCATTGTTGGGTAGAAAGTTGAAGTCCTGGTATATCATTTTGCAAAGAAGAGTTCATTGTGTCTCTCACCAAAAGCTGTTTATAAGGAAAGTCCTCCAGTTTCCCATCTCGAGGTGAATCCAAGACAACAGGAAACCGTTGATGAGGCGAGTCGATGTAGCCAAACTCCAGCTCATCCTGACAAAGATTCAGAAAATTTGTTCTGCTGTTTTTGTTCATTTCTTTTTTCGTAACTGTTAACATTTGATGTCATATGTCTAAAGACACTTGCATTTCTTATTTTCTTTAATTTTACAATGAAAATATTTAAAATGGCTGTGACATTCATTGCCTCTGTAGACGAGCAGCAAATATCACACTGTTGACAAGTAAAGCTCAATTCTAAAACTAACTTATTTCACCTGCATCCAACGGTCTCCTCTGTTCAAGTATTCATAGCAAATTTTGAGCTTGTGGCCACTCTTCTCAACAAGGTTTTTCATCCCTTTAAGGAACTGGTAGTTATCAGTCATGCTGTATAAGTGAGCAGAGAGAAAAGGGAAGTTGACAAACTTCAAATTTTGTTTGGATTTTTAGCTCCACTTCCAAACTCCACACGGGAGATCTGCACATTGCACATTTGAGGGAAATGGGGGAAGGTGTGGAAACCTGACACCGAGCTGCCACACCTGCTTTCAGCGCCATGACATTTACTTGTGTGTGTCCTACCTGCACACAAAGACCTCCTCAGGGTTGAGGGTGTTGGGTGTCATGATCCAAGGTGCCACTCTGAACACAACTTTGTCTGTGTAAATGGGTGTCTCTGGGACGCGCTGTGAACACAGGAGACAATGTTTTGTTATTTCCTTGGTGTCTAAAGTTTTCATAACGTGACGTAGAATATTTATACTTGCAAAGTTTATACGCTTGGAAAAAATAGGATGATTTAAATCAATATCTGAAGCTCTTACTGCAGAGATATGCTCTAGCACACTGAGGTTGATGCTGAGGAGACCGTTGAAGTCTTTGTCAGGAAAGCGGAGGCCCTCCACATAAAAGTTCATCTCCGCATTACTGCCTGGATAAGGAACCTCCTGGGACAGAACATCTCTGCTCAGAGCCAGTGGATAGTCATTCAGAAAGGACGTAAAGGTGTAGGACCCGACTGCAGGAGGGACAGAAGTAATGTTAACAGTGGTTCTTAGTTGGAAAGAGAACAATCATCCACTAAATACACAACTGCATGCACCCTCCATCATCTGTTTGGGGCTTTTGTGATGCTGAAATATCAGAGATAAAAAAAAAATCCTTGCTTCAGTCTTTCAGTCTTGCTTAGTCACACTTCAAGTCCTGAACTAATGTTATCACTTGAATGCACTTTAGTAAATACAATCAAAAACACCAAAGTAATTCACTGTTAGTGAGTGAAATATGTTCTACACAGTCGCTTATCATAGTTAATTTATTATTTAGAGATCTGTGTTTGACTTGTGACTTGTCCAGGGTGTACATATAGAAGTTGACATATGGATATACAACACCTCATTATAGCGGGGAATTAGAGTGCACGCAAAAGCCCTGATTCCATGTGTACTATTTATAGCATTGTCTGGCCACTCGACTGAATGTGGGATGCAAGGTCAAGATAAATGATCAACACTGTGGGTTAATATTTATCTGCTACCTCGCTGCATTAATGGACACATCAAGTGATGACTCACCGTTTACTTTGCCAGACAATTTGGATCTGAACACTCTGACAGTCTCTGCATCGCTCTGAGAAATGTGCATGGTGAGTTTGTAGTCCTTCGGGAGCGTGGCTGGACCTTTGGTCCGCAGCACCATGAGAGACATATCCTTTAAATCTGCACATCCACAAAAATGTTAATAGTAAATAGTAGGTGTGACCTTAAAGTCTTGTCAGACTTTGTTTTCAAATAAAGATAAACCAAAGAGAGGGAATGGAATATCTAACCAGACACTCTGGAGACATGTGCCTGCTCGCTGTCCAGAGTCTTCAAATAGGTCCGCTCACTGTCACAGTTGACTAATAGGATAGCTCCGTGCCCGTTCGGACCCCATTTCCACGACCCCTAATATGTTTGTGACAAAGCAAAGCAGATTGTTCCACTCTGACTCTTGATTGTCAGAACATCTGATGTGCCTGCTCACCTTATTGGGGTTATTCTTCTCCACAATCCCATCTCTGTCAGCATCCACATCAAGAGAGATCTCTGTGAGGCAAACACATTTTATTTATAAACTTTGTATTGAAAAAAATATTTTTCAGTAGTTCACACCCCTGTAAAAAAAGATAGCATATTAATATCATATTAAATGTGCACACTTTAACACACCATTGATGCTCCATAAGTAAACCATAATTTTTATTCTTATTCTTGTCAATTTTGTCGATTTAACTCACCAACAGACGTTAAATACAAGCGAGCTGTACCCAGTTCTTTTTTATCTGCCCCGTAGTACCTCACAGACAGCTTAAACACAAGAAAGAAAAAAAAGCACAATGTAAATAATCTAATAGAAACATTAATATGAACACCTGAATCAAACTGTCAATAAAACACACCCACTGCTATCTCATTTGATGTGTTGTCAAAGAAGACTAATTTCTTGAGCAAGTTGTGACTTATTTAAATTCCACATAATACATATTAGTTTGAACTTGCATCCTACTTTACCTTGCTGTCATTTTCTGTCTCGCTGGCTTGCCTCATCCTGACGATTATCACTGAGTCTCCACCAAGAGGGATGGGAGAGAGGTGGGATGCCTCCTGGGGTGGGGGGCTGATGGTATACTGGATATTGGACGTGCATTTGACAGACAAGAAGCTGGACCCTGGAGGTGCACATCTGGAGGGAAACACATTACAAAAGCGCTGTCAGCACATTTAGAAATCAAGTAGTAGGGTGCTAGTGGTGAAAAAAAAAAAAAACAGCAGGTGGAGGTACAAGTTCCATCATGCCTCACCTTGATGACCTGATTAGGCCAACAAATGGAGAAAAGACAAGTTTCAGAAAAGCTGAAATTCAACAGGATGTAGTTGGAGTCACAAGCACGGACAAGTCTTTGTTCAGGACATCTGAGAATCTTTCCAGTAACATTATCTGCGCTGACCTTAATTGGGACAGCCTTAAAATAAGCAAGAGGCCTGCATATGTAATATGTACTATATGAGTGACATGTTGCACAGGTGTATATAACTTATTTTTAATTTCTTATTCTATACTTTATATAACTTTGTCAATCATATAGGTACTTAAGTTGCTTTGCTATTCCAGGAAGTGCAAATACAACAACAGAGGACAGTTGACAATAAATAATCCCATCGTGCAGTATAAACAGATGTAGATACCTATAGAGTACTTTTCAAGCACTCAAAAGGCCCTTTTCACCTAATCACTGAGGTACAATACATAGCTACAGGAATATAAATACTCATGAAATGACAGGACACCAAAGTAATTCACTGTTAGTGAGTGAAATATGTTCTACACAGTGACTTATCACAGTTAATTTATTATTTAGAGATCTGTGTTTGACTTGTGACTTGTCCAGGGTGTACATATAGAAGATGAATGGAAGATTTATCCAAAAGATATTTTGGTATTTTGCAGGGTTAATTCAATTTTCAAGAATTTTCAAGCACTTTCAAGCACTTAAATGAAAATTCAAGCAATTTTCAGACCTCATTGTACAACATTGAAATTCAAACATTTTCAAGGATTTCAAGCACCCATGGGAACCCAGGTATTGCCATATTGACAGTCAGTGTAGTGTATCAGCATCAAAAGGAAGGAACCGCAGGAACATTGCTGCAGTCAACGCACAATATTTCACAGTTGTTTCTGCAGTCTGACAATGTGCACAGTAAACATTTGCTTCTGGTGTGTCCCTAAGTCGTTAAAGTACTCATGTTAATGCCTGGAGTTGAGTATGGGATGTTATACCTGTTTTGCAAGTGAAGGCTATTTACATTCTATTACCATTATCATTTGAATTTAGTTCACAACCTGAATGTATTAATTAGATGTGCATTTCCCAAGAGGAAACCACTCCGGTTGATCACTTAAACTGCTGTGGCAGTGAATTCTTTTGATAATATATATTCATGATGATCATATCGAATGATAGCGTATCATAGGTGGTACTTTCCCATAAACTTTTGACACCGTGCCAGTCCTGCTTTGGTATCACACGTGGGCTGCCGTTTGGCAAGAAATATAGCCTGCATTTGTGCTGGACAACAAAGTCTCTCCTGTTGACGTCCACAGAGGAAACAAAAGACCATCAGGGCTGCCACCACCAGGACCCACACACAAAAGATATCCAAGACCCAGGCCATGTTGGTCTGCATTCCAGTGCACCCGATATTCAATACAAGTATACAATCCGATGTCTCTGAAATAGCTTGGAAATGAACAATAACAAGTTTAAGTTAAATCCAATGTTTTAAACCGAACGAGTGTGCTAAAGCACCTCTAAATGACAGCTCACCTCAAGAGGATCTGCACATTATCTGAATGAAATATGACCAACAGATCAACAAGTCATACCTGTAGGAATTTATAAGAATATCCGTTCCAACCACGTATACAATGTTCATGGGCTGGTCACAGTAAAGGCTGAGGGTCCGAATGTGTGCCATCACGGTTATGGTTTCGAACTGACTGCACTCTACAATCTAGTGAGTCCAGTGAACCAGAGATCACTGGACCGCTGCAGGTTTAATACTCTAGTCGTTGATTGGTCTGTCCGCTTCCATGCCCCGCCCTCTTTTCTGTTTACTCTTCCCCTCATGATACATTTCCTTGTTTCGAGCGTTTTTAAATCCTTTATCAGATGAGATCGACTTTGCATTTATCTGCTATGTTATTCTCTAAATCACCGAAATAAATGTAAATGGGGATCTTCTCCATATATCGTTGTCAGACGATATATGGAGAAGACCAACCCCAAAATCAGATTACAGATTAGGCCTACCTGTTGAGGATTTACTCCACAGTGGCAACAACATCATGCATTCTGCGTATCCAAACATGCTTCAAAATGTTTCATTGAGTCGCCTCTTAAGTAAAAAAAACAAGTAGAAACGTGTTTAATCCTTAAAGAACAGATAAATGCCAGTTGTTGTTTTTTTTTTCTAGATTAGATTGTTATTATTATTGGATTGAAGTTTTTGTGGGGCCTGACTGAAGCAAATCTTTCCCCAATTTAAAAATTATGGAAAATTTGAACATTGTGAGATCTGATCGTGAAGCAGTAATATTGCGCCCTCTGTGGGTAAACACGAATAAAGCAGAGGATATGAAGATTGTTTTTTTTTTTTTACCTGTGTGATATTTCGATAAATAAAATGTAAAGCGCTCAACACGGGTGATAGCAATATTTATGTTTTAACGTCTTATTAATTTACATTGGTATTAGTGTGCACAGACGGACCTTTTACAGATTGATTTCACTCTGTCATAGTTTCAAAATGTAGCAGCTTCCCTTATTCAATCTTTAACAGCAATTCACTTTTAATCTTTTTTCATTTTCATTTTTGTAGATTTTTAGTTTTTTTAAATGTTAAAACTGTGAATCGACATTTGCCTTAATGACAAATTGGATTTGACATTATTCCATGTGGATTGTAAAATACAAACTGCAAAACATATTTTTTTAAAAAAACATACTCATACCCACAGTAATAATTGATTATATAATCATTAACAATTCAATATTTTTTAAAACTTTTCTGTGTACAGCGGTGCTACAAAAAAAACTCTTTTGAGTCTAATCCAATCATAGAATTGCAAATATTTGACAGGCGTCAGAGTGGACCAATAGGATCTCCGTGTGCACCGTAAAGGGGCGGGCCGCGAGGAGTCGTGCGTCTTCGACTGGAGGTGCTTTGTTTTCCTCTCAAGATCAGCCTGGCGACAAGAGCGCGCAGAAAAAAAGAAAAAAAAAAAACATCTAGATGTTCTTGGTTCTGACCGGGTTCGAGGGGAGAAAGTTATGTCATGTTTCCACGGGGCTGACTCCTCTGACCCCCAGCGTTTAGTAGCTCCGGGAAGCTTTTCCAGATCGGAGCGGAAGGAATTCCAGGCATCGAGAAGAAGGGAAGAAATCTGTGTCGGGATGCCTTCAAGTTGGGAAAAACCTGCTTAAAACGACCCCCCCCCCACACACCCACGGCCAAGGCGTCTGCGCGTATACGTTGTTCGGACAAATATGCCATGGTCGGAGCCGTCCCATGAGGATTTTGTCTTAAAGTTCCAGTTGAGCGAGTTAGCCACGTAGCCGGGTAGCCTTCGGTGGGGAGTGTTAAGATGGCGGAGGGTGGGCCCGGCCCGGCGGGCCTGGTCCCGCCGCTGCTGCTGCTGCTGCTCCTCCTGGGCCCCGGGCCCGGCCTGCTGGGGGCCTGCCCCGCTCCCTGCTCCTGTTTAAAAGGACAGGACGACGCCACCCTTCTCGATTGCAACAGAAAGAGGCTGTCGGCGGCTCCCCTGGAGCCCCCGGACGCCGTGACTCAAGTGTAAGGAGCTCGATGAGGAGAGCCCGGTGGCCCCAACACAACCGCGATGTGTTGGGGCTCCACCAGGTCCTCACGCATGCGATATGTCACTGTTTCATCAACTTGTCTTTTTAATTTCCTTTATGCGAAGCTTTTTTTGATGTTGTTGAATGAATGTTTAGGCAGTGAAACCTGGCTAAAATAGAGATCAAATCCAGTTTAAGGATGTTAAATTGGGGGGGGGGGTAATTTTCTAACCAACACTTGACAGTCATGTCCACTTTAAACGTAGTGGTGATGTTTGTTTATGTACTATTGTGTCATATCTGTTTAGAAATGCAGCATTATGAAACAGAGGTGAAAACTTTACAGTCCCAGTATTTAGGGTATTAAAGAGTGGATTACTAAGTTGTTACTAAAATAAACTACATTTCATTGCAGCTCTATGAATCACAATGAGCTGACTGCTGTTCCCTTTCTTGGAGATGTTACCTCAAATATCACCTCACTGTCATTGTAAGTATAGACAGATTGTGTCCCTACTGTAATGCTATGCCCTTCCAGTTATGAGAATAACATCTATATACATGTGTGTATATCTATACACACATATATGTGTCTGTGTTTTTAAAGCTATACATGTATATGTGATATATCTGATAGTGAAGTTGATAAAGCTGTACCTCTGCAAGATGTCAGGGTATGGGTACGGTTTTATCAACTTCGCTATCAGATATATTGCATATACATCTGTGTACATGCACACCGTTTCCATACCCTGACATCTTGCAGAGGTGTGTGGAGGTTTTATGTTCTTCCTATGCCTGCATGGGGTTTCTCCTGCTGCTCGATTTTCAACCCATTGATGAAAGACCCCCACCCCCTGCTAGTTCTACCCACTTTAAAGGACTTTCAGAAATGTGTTGTTTACAATGTTCTACCTGGTGGCAAATTAAAATTCAGATATCAAATAAGAAATATGCAGCCTCATGAAATAATCAAAAGACATGTTTAAATGTCTGCTTTTGCTTCTAGTACATATTGTTTGATGACTTGAATTTATGTTTGTGATTTAGAGTCCACAATCGAATCTCCGATCTGTTCATGCATGAGCTGCAGCCATATGTTTCCTTGGAGATTCTGGACCTGACATCCAACTCCATCTCTGAAATCAAAGCAGGATCCTTTCCCACAATCCAACTGAAATACCTGTAAGATAAAACAAGTAAATTCTAAATGCATTCCTAATTATACAGCAAGTCTAAGTACATTGTCTTGATTTGGGCATTTTGTCTTATAGGAATTTGAGCAATAACAAGATCAGTGTCCTTGAACCTGGCTGTTTTGAAAACATCTCCAGCTCCCTGCTGGTCTTGAAGCTGAACAGAAACAGATTGGCAGTGCTTCCGTCCAGACTTTTCAAACTTCCACAGCTTCAGTTTCTGTAAGTAAAATATGTGTTTTCGAAATCTAAGTTGCATAAAAAAAATGAATGAAATGTTCATAACCAAAGCTCCTTGTTATTGTAGAGAAATGAAGCGCAACAGGATAAAGATAGTCGAAAGTTTGACTTTCAAAGGGATGGACTCACTCAGATCGTTAAAGATGCAGAGGAATGGCATCTCTAAACTCATGGATGGAGCCTTTTTTGGGCTTAACAACATTGAGGAACTGTGAGTTCTTATTGATTTGATTCATAATATTCTCTTTGTTTCTTTTTTTTTACTCTTATGGTGTCTGGTACTCATATATTGTGTTTTTAAACCTCAACTCAAAGCAGATTCCCTGTAATGTATAAATACTTGTCAATTAAAATCAGATTCTGATCCTAAAATAGATTTATAACAAGTCAAAAATGTCTGTATTCTTACTGAGTTCAATAGGGTTTGCCATACTAACAATTTACTTAATTCATGTTTTGTTTTGTTTTTTTTTTTTGCTTTTTTCTCTTTATGTCATCTATTTCTCAGTGAGTTGGAGCACAATAATCTTACTGAGATTAACAAAGGCTGGCTGTATGGCTTACGCATGCTGCGCGTTTTACGGGTCAGCCAGAATGCTGTGGGCATCATCCGCCCAGATGCTTGGGAGTTTTGCCAAAAGCTGGAGGAACTGTGAGTGTCTTTATAGTTTTCAATTTGAATTCAAACTGAATTGTGTGGGTTGTTTTGTTTTTTTCATGTTTGTATTTTTTTAATATTCCAACAATGTAAAAAGAATTACCCTCACTGATGAATTCTGTTGTAAATTTACCATAAATGGTAGTTACCATATCATGTAAATTTCCCCAAACCAACCAAGGAAAGACGACCTACAACACTAGTTTTATTACATTTTAATTTTGAGAATTTAGAATTTGAGCCTGTTTAACTACATTTTTGATACTGATGCATTATCCCCCATCACTGGTGATCTTTCAAATATATATAACTTGAAATCAGCTGGCATTTAACTCGACAAATACAGTATATATCATACGTAGACGGCTCAAGATATTGGGACGTTCCCTTGGTTTCTGAGGTTGGGATTCCTCCTCATGTGGTCATTTATAATGGTGAAACAAAAAACACTTGTCCACATGAAATCAATAAGAGCCCATATTTATCTTGTTTTTTGCTTGGTGTTTATAGAGACTTGTCCTTTAATCATCTGACGAGACTTGAGGAAACAGCTTTTGTAGGACTGGGTCTCTTGGAGAGCCTAAATTTAGGAGAAAACTCTATCAGCTACCTCGGAGAAGGAGTGTTTAGCGGTCTGACAAGCCTCTGCACTTTGTAAGTATAAAACAAAATCTAAAGTAAATTCAGTATGTCAAAGATCATTTGTCGGCATTAAAAAGATCACCGTTCTAAATGTAATATAGTTGCATGCTTGGTTTTGTATTTTAACGAAGGCAGCTGGATACAGTAGGTCTCAATATTTCAGTGTTTGTGTTTTGTTTTAATCCTTTTTTTAATACCCCATGTCGTTTAGAGTCTTGACAGCATCCTTCTTAACCTCTAACGTTCTGTAGCCCTTTTAGATTTTAATTGTACCTGTCACTGTCCTTCCATTTACCTGGGTTATGATGAGTATTGCTGGGAACACTGGGATGATGTGCTTTTATACACACACACACATTCTTACGTTCTTACTCACTCACTTACATACATACATTCCAAGTCTACCTGTACTAAGGTAAAGACAAAACATGGATTTCACTTGACCAAACAACCAATGAAGGCTTAACTGCAAAGACATGTACCGCTCGCTTAATCAAATATCATTATTTAGAGAAAACTGATGTCCAACCTGTTATTAATGGAGGTGATATTTGTTTTACTCTGGTCATGATGGCCACAGAACTAATGCAATACTAATGCTCAAAAGAGACTAATCTCATCTGTCCTACTGTTCAATAGCGACAGCCATATCCTCCTAGCCTTGTTCCTCCTTATCTTTGCATTTTCAGATGTTGTGGTGTACTATAGTGTTAATATTACTGTTTTATAGAGATATCCGTAACAATGAAATCTCATGGGCCATTGAAGACTCCATTGGCATATTTGATGGAATGAAAAAGCTCAAAACCCTGTAAGTACTCTCAGATTGTTCTCATACACAGATAACATACTCACAGTCTCCCTTCTAAAATCATCCAAAATCATCTAATTGCATTCTAGAAATGTATCTGTTTACCACTTTCCATTTCAGCACTGAAGCCAAAAACACATTGATGTGTTTGATTTCTCTCTGCTGTGAAATTGTTCTTCAAACATAATAAGATGATTTAATTGGTTCATATAATATGCCATTTGGGCCTTAATGAAGTTAAGTTGATTCTCTGGTGGCTTTTTAAAAAAATGTTCCCAATATCCATTCAAAACTGTGTTTATCCAGGATCTTGCAGCAGAACAAAATAAAAACGATTACTAAAAAAGCATTTGAAGGCCTGGAGGAGCTTGAGCACCTGTGAGTAAAGATCCATTTTAATCTTCATTATTTTTCTTGCATTTCTTATTGTTGAATGATCAAAAATGACATATATAGGTGAAGGAGAAATGTGATGTAGATCTTAATAAATGATGTCCATTTGTAGGTGTGTCTGAAATGACTGTACTTCTTTCTGCTCCGCAGGGACCTCGGGAAGAATGGCATCATGTCGATACACCCTGAGGCATTGTCCCAACTGAAGCTCAAAGCCTTGTAAGTAGTTACAAAATGAATAATGAATTCTTTTTTTTAATTAAATGCTTTACTACCCTTGCTTTTGGATGCACAGCACCACCACCACATTTAAGTATATCTGCGTCATGTATGTTTCAGGAAAAGCAATTCTATCATTTTCTAAATTTAGCTCCAGCAACTTACCGAAGGCCCCAGCAGCCGCCCTGTTTACACCATGTTGTTAATTAATCATCGTCTTTAATGGAATATCGTACTTCTTGCTTGAGGGGAAAGATGAAATGCCTTTCTCTCATAACTTAATGTAGCCCACAGTTCAGATTTGTTTTGGGTAATGTGTATTAAAAATGAATTCCTGGGATGCACATTTTTATCTTTTTTGATGTAATCTAAATCTTAATTTTCCATTCTCTGTTCACAGCATCCTCAATACGAGCAGCCTTTTATGCGACTGCTATATGCAGTGGCTGGGACCTTGGTTGACCAATAACCAGTTCCTCCAATCCGTCTCCGCCGTTTGCGCTCATCCCGCCAGTCTTTTTGGACGCAGCGTCCTGTCGATCAGTCCAGAATTATTTGTTTGTGGTCAGTCTGGATTTTTATGCATATATTTTAAATGGCTTAAAATCTCTTTAGTTGCTGAGGCTTATAGAAGGGGAAGCACCATATTTCTGGTGTTCATTTTTATGGATTACTATCTTGTCTGATATCTATTTGTATACAATATTGTCGCCTACAATTATTTTTTAAGTACCTAAATCATCTTCTCATATTGCTGAGGACTTATTTAAAGTTATTTAACCAGCATAAAACTAATAAATCCATTGCCATGGTGATGTCTAACTGGAAAGGAGTGTAGGTTTGGCAAAAAGACAGATTTGAAGAAAAGCCAGCTCAGACAATGTTGACTGATGTCAACAATTATCCATCAAATTCGATGAATCTTCAAAATCTATCAGAAAATATGTCAAATGACAGAGTCTGCGTAGCACACCTGCAAGACGCCACACACAGCTGCTCTGAATATGGTGTCAGTAATCGATGGGGGGGGGCTCTTAAAGTAGAAATAAAAGTTATCCTTGACTAATCATTTTGTTGGGACGGATGACATGGAAAATCTTCTTCCTCCAAAAAAAACAAAAACAAGCATGTGTGTCAGTATACATCTTCAGTGATTTGAACCTGCCAACTCAAATATTTTCTTCAAATCCACCCCCTCAAGTTTTGGTTTTACCTTAAGGCAGAAGTCACATTATGGCAGCACAGCTTCATTAACATGAATGTGTTTTTCTGTGTCTGTTGTCGTTGAGGTGGAGTTGCCTACTTCCTTTAAGTGTTCCTTTTTTTTTATACTATTGTTTAGAAATACTAATCCTGACTGAGTTTCATACTTTGTGTCCCTGCGCCACAGACGATTTTCCAAAGCCTCACATCACAACCCACCCGGAGACAGCGGTGGTCTTGCGGGGGAACAACGTTACTCTCAGCTGCGTTGCCTCCAGCAGCAGCGATTCGCCGATGGCTGCGGTGTGGCGGAAGGACGGGGAGGTGTTGTACGACGCCGAAGTGCAAAACTATGCTCGATACCAGGACAGAGAGTTGATCTACACCACGGAGCTCCATCTCCTCGATGTTAATTTCACCGATGAGGGGCGCTATCAGTGTGTGGTGTCCAATCACTTTGGCTCCAACTACTCAATCAGGGCAAAGCTTACAGTCAATGGTGAGAAGCTTGTTTGATATGATTGATTTACTGCAACAGGGATTTGTGCTCTCCAAGTTACCTATAGTTTTGTTCTTTCTAAATACATTGAGGCACTAATTACATCCCTCCCATCAAAACCAAAAACATTCATTTACATTTACATCCATATGAACTGTCTAGGTGGTGTGGTGGTTAGCACTGTCACCTCACAGCAAGAAGGCCTCGGGTTCAAATCCCGGTTGGGATGGAGGCTGGGGACTTTCTGTGTGGAGTTTGCATGTTCTCCCTGTGCCTGCGTGGGTTCCTCCCACAGTCCAAAGACATGCATGATTGGGGTTAGGCTGATTGAATACTCTAAATTGCCCGTAGGTGTGAGTGTGAGAGTTAACTGTGTTAGCCCTGTGATTGGCTGGCGACCAGTCCAGGGTGTACCCTGCCTCCGCCCATTGCTCTGGGATAGACTCCAGTCCCCCTGCGACCCTCAGTGGAGGAACAAGCGGTAGAAGATGGATGAATGGATGAACTGTCTAATCACAGAAAAGTCACTAATAGATTATTTATCAAAGCATGTATAGGTTGAATAACTCAAGATGGTAGAATTGTCTAAAAGTTTTCAGCCCCTCTCTGGCTGCTTATTTCACATTGACTTTCATGCGTTGTCAGAGATGCCATCGTTTCTTAAGACTCCCATGGATCTGACTATCCGGACGGGAACCATGGCCAGGTTGGAGTGCGCCGCCGAAGGCCACCCGTCACCCCAGATCGCCTGGCAGAAAGACGGAGGCACCGACTTCCCCGCTGCCCGAGAGCGGCGGATGCACGTGATGCCGGACGACGACATCTTTTTCATTGCCAATGTGAAGACGGAGGACATGGGGGTGTACAGTTGCACCGCTCAGAACGCAGCCGGCAGCCTGTCGGCGAATGCCACTCTTACCGTCCTGGGTGAGTTGTCCTGCGGATCAACGGACATTTTAGTCGAGTCACTCAACTAAACTTGGGTGTTCATTCATTCCCACCACTTATGAGTACCGTAATTTCACGACCATAAGGCGCACCGTATTTTAGGGCGCCTATTTTCGACCTGTTTCCATATCCAGGGCGCACCGCGTTATAAGGCGCATGGAATGGAAACTACAGTCGTGGCTGGGGTTGCATGATGCATTCACTAGATCGAGCTGCGCTACAGGGAATGTCAATAAAACAGTCAGATAAGTCAGTCAAACTTTGTTAATAGAACACAAACCGGCGTTCTCACAACTCAAGTTCACTCCCAAAACAGCTGTTTTATTATTTATTAGTGTTTTCGCGTGTCACAGTTCTTTTAACAACAGCAACTTATAACAGGTAGTGCAACATCTTTATCATGTAGTGGACAGTGGAATTTAATAAATCTCCAATTTATTAAACACGTAAAATAATTAGTCAAAAATAAATCTCCGATTTATTAAACACGTAAAATAATGAGTCAGATACCGTTGCGGTAAATCAAACGTTAGTGCAAGCACAATGGAACTCTCGAACTCTCGTAACTCTCGAAGTAGTGCAAAATAACAGCAAAATAACAACAAGCCAACGTTGTTCAAAGGTTAATGTCCATATTAACAGTATGATCAGCCTTGGTCAGTCGTAAAAACACGAAAAAAACACTTTATCGTTCATACCACTGTTACTTCGGTCACGCCTTATGTCTATGGTAGCCGCGATGAACCAATATTAATACATGCAAAAGGCGCACCGGGTTAAAAGGCGCACCGTCGATTTTATTTTTTTTAATTCTAGGCTTTCAGGTGCGCCTTATAGTCGTGAAAATACGGTACTTGTTTGGATGTTTTCTTGATTTTTAAAGGAGACATAAAGCAAAACTCCCATTTCCAGCAGTACCTCCCCACTGTGTAAATATTGGTTCCAACAACAAATTCAAGTAACTTGCTATAGTCTGTAAATGTGTCTCAACTTGGTCTGCCCTAATGTTACAGTTGGGGTAGTAGGCAGTCAAACCAGCCGAAGCTGGTGTTCAGAGTCCGGCTGTGTCCAATGGTTTGTTTAGTTTTTGACCAAAGCACATCGCTAACATTTCATTTAGACTTCAGGAAACCGTGATAACTTGCAGAAACGGAGCGTAATATGTCCTCTTTGAGTAATAAAGACATAATGGCACAGTATTACCGGCTGTCTCGGCAAAAGAGAGCAAAGTTTTTTTAAATGTCTCTAAAGCCGAAGCTCGGTTTGCTTGAGTACTTGGCAACCGCGTGTGATCTTAGTTTAAATGCTGACGCAAAAATTGATCTCGGACTGAGAATACAGTGTACCCTCGTTTATCGCGGGGGTCACGTTCCGGAAATGACCCGCGATAGACGAAATCCGCGAAGTAAACAGCTTTATTTTTTACAATTATTTTACAGGTTTTAAGGCCGTAAAACCCCCTAACCACACACTTTTATACACTTTTCTCACAGGATTTAACATTTTCTCACAATCAAACACTTTCAAAGTTCAAACTTCTTCCTCCGCAGGTGCCTTTTCCCCTGCAGTTCTCCAATCTGGATTCAGAGCACAATGCACTGGGAAAAAAAATCTGCGAAGCCGCGAAAAGTGAACTGCGTTATAGCGAGGGTTCACTGTAATTCTAAACACGGCAATAATCCAAATTCATTTAACCCATTTTTTCTGGTAATAGAAATATTCACCGATTTCATTAATTAATATGAGTTAATCAGAAGGATGATACGAATATAATTTATATATAAAAAAATTCAATTCCGTTTATTTTATGAGAAATGGGCCAGTACCATATGGTGCCGCTAGGGAAAAAAAAAGGGTTAACTAAGTCCGCAAACAATTTTCTCCCTTAGAAACGCCATCGTTCATGCGGCCGCTGGAGGACAGAACGGTGGCGCGCGGGGAAACTGCGGTGCTCCAGTGCATAGCTGGCGGCAGCCCAGCCCCTCGCCTCAACTGGACGAAAGACGACGGACCTCTGCTGCTGACCGAGCGCCACTTCTTCGCCGCCGCCAACCAGCTCCTCATCATCGTCGACGCCGGCCCGGCCGACGCGGGGAAGTACACCTGCATCATGTCGAACACGCTGGGGACCGAGCGCGGTCACATCTACCTGAGCATCTCGCCGTCCTCCAATTGCGACACCGGCGCCATGTACGACCCGGACGACTGGACCACGGTGGGAATCGTGGTGATCGTGGTGGTGTGCTGCGTGGTCGGGACCTCGCTGGTCTGGGTGATCGTCATCTATCACATGCGCAGGAAGAGCGAGGATTACAGCATCACCAACACAGGTCTGCGGTCGAGACGCGAGCGCCTGCGAGGGGGGGGGGGACTCTTATTTGAACACCGGCCCTTCAAATAGAGCTGTTTGACTCAAGTGTTTTCCTTTCCTTTTACAGATGAAATAAATTTGCCGGCAGACATCCCGAGTTATCTGTCCTCCCAGGGTACTTTGTCAGAGCCACAAGAAGGCTACAGTAACTCTGAAGCTGGCAGCCATCAGCAGCTCATGCCTCCCCTCTCTAACGGTTACGTCCATAAAAGCACAGACGGTAAGTCTTCTCCCTTTTTCGATTCGTTTTTAATCTGCTATCGCTGATATCGTGATTGGGGGATGCGCTAAAAAATTCAACCACCGACATTTTTTGCAACCCGTTTCATCATCAAAACAGAATGTTGTGAGGCTGCGAGTACGTGCCGCCGCTGGCCGGTGCTTGTCTGGGACACACCAGCCACGGAAGCGCCGAAAAGCAGGACCAGTTTCCTTTCTGCTCCGATGTTAGCAGGTTGTTGTCCAGCGATGCTTTTCGGTTTTTAGGGTCAGGATTAAGGTCAGGTGGTCGGTTGTGATGGTTAGGGTTAGCTCAAGGAGCTGGGTAATACGTTATGTCTATCAAAGTCCCCAGAATGTTTTTGTTTTTGTTTGTCTTTCGATTTCAACTATCTTTATGAATTTGGAATGAATCAAATGTAATGATAATAACACCGGTTTTATCAAACGATCACAGAACACGCTTGCTTAAAGATCAAGCACCGCTTTATGTTTCATTTTCAGGGGGCGCTGGTCCTCTGGTTATCTGCTCCGACTGCTACGACAACGCCAACATCTACTCTCGCACACGGGAATACTGCCCCTATGCTTACCTGGAGGACGACGACCCTCTGGACAAGACTCTCCCAGGCCTAAAGGACAGCTTTAATGAGCATGATCAACAGAAGGACCTGGCACTGCAGAACCTCATCAGTAATCACCACCCTTCTGTCTTTCTTGCATGAGAACACATTGGACAGCCACCCTGTCCCTGAAACCCGGAATATGCCGTTCCGTTTCTGCCTTTTCAAAGCTTCGCAGCTATTCTGTACACATTTCCCTCATTTTTCAGACGTTGCACTAAAATTCTTTACTTTAAGCAGTCAAAGTCAGCGTATATCGTAGATATGTAACTTTAGACAAAGAACATCCCCAGTCATCTCTTTTAATGATCATTAGCATTCATAATAACAAATAAAGGAAATATTACCATTTCGGAAAGCTAAATATTATTTAGTATTTATGTAATAGTAACTAAACACATTGATTGGACCAGTTAGGAGGTAATTTAAATAGCTCGTCTTGACCTATTTGTAAGTGATCATTTTGTCTCTATTTTTAATGATCATCATGAACATCCTGCCTAGAATGTCCAGTCTTGGAGGATGTTGGTGGTTTTATTTCATTCAACGGCATGAAAATGGATCTTCCTCTATGCTTGACAATTGGCTGTAGACCAAATCATCCCCAGAATACATCCTGTATTTGCAACATTGGACATTCTCTTGGCATCTACCGCATTGGTGGGAACTGTGCCTCGAAGAGAGAGCCTCGCTGTTACTCGGTACTAGAAACAGGATAGAGGTTCTGTTCCGTTTTAGATACCAGCAGACTTGCGAGGGTCGCTCTGATGATTGTTGCTTGAGACAATGTAACTAACAACGGTATCAAAATAAGCCAGTAGGTTCCTGGGAGGAACCATTCCTCTCACTTTGCCCTCTCGGTGGCTGTGCCTCCACCGTGGGGCGTAGGACCCAACGGTGACTTAACTGTTTTCGATCGCCGCGTAACCATTGCGCAACCGTTTCGACCGTGACATCACCCGGGCGTGCCGCCAAAAGAAGCAAACATCGCAACAAAGGAGCTTGTGTACTTGGCGGTGGATCTCATGAATCAGACCAGTGTCTGTAGGCCAATGCTCCATTCTGCTGCCGTCCTGCTCTAGGTTTAGCCAATCAGCGCTGAGCAAAGCTCAAACCCCGCCCAGGATTCCCTCTGGACCGATATAAGCACCCACCTGTTGTGTAAAAGTTCATGTAAATGGCCCTACTGGGGAGGTTCCTCCGATGGAGACACACAGGAGTCTTCCCAGTAGGGCCCTGTAACAATTCCCACTACAAAGTTCCTGCAGTGGAAACGCACCTAATGTGATGTTTTGCTCGTCACATTAGCTTTACTGGTTTGCAATCACAGTACCTCCAGGGATTATGTAGAATTAGCTTTTTCTGGGCTTTTTTTTTTTTTTTTTAATCCAGCCATCATCAACGTTTACTTCGAATCACTCCTGGAGTTTAAATATATAGTGGTGTTATAACATTCTCCTTTATGCTCTTTTTTTTTTTTGCAGATTCTCATAGAACCTTCTGGAGGGAAGGGGAAGATCCGTCCACAAATCAGGCGGGAACGGTCCATCACTCTGTGACCGTCCACCGGACGCCTCCTCTGACCTCCACTGCTGAGGACCAGCATGAAGCGGAGGCGGATCGTTCCCCTCCCCAGTGCACACAGGACTACAGAAGTGCCTCAAATAGGACTAACTCCCAGGAGCACCCCGCTGCCCCCACATAACTCTTCACACGGTCTCGCCTTTTAAGTCCTCCTTGATGCGCCCCCTCAACACTCCTCAACCGTTTCCTGTTCCCCGCCCACTACCTCCAAAGACACTCTTCACATTCTGCCAAAGATTGCTCTCTTGTATGTTTACATTCCCTTTTAAATGACGGACCCCGCCCCCCCCCCTCCTTCCCCGAAAGACCGCAGAGTCTGTAGAGATTGACATCAGCACCGCCATCTCAATGCATCTTGATCTTAAGATTTGCTCTTTTTTTTTTTTTTTTCTTTAGAGGAGACTGTGAATGTATGATGGCCAGATCGGGGGGAGTTTGGTGTCAACACCCCGGTCGCCTCACTCCCCCCCCCACAGGTATCTCTCGGAGCGACGGACTTTACCACAGCGAAAGCGACAAAATCTCAGCGACTCCACGAGCAAACGCTGTTAAAATAAGAAGGGACGCTGAAAGAGTGCCCCCCCCCCCCACTCCCCCCACTCCCCACTCCACCCCCAGCTTCGAAATCGCGCTGGCTGGAAACTCGTTATGCAAAACAGAGATGGTCGTACCAAAATGTGTATATTATCAATATAAATGAAAATATATCCTGTATCACCTTTATTATCTGAGCTACTTTCTGTCCCACGTCAGGTACAGTTCATTCTTTAATGTTGTCTTTTGTTTTTCTATTTGTGAATGGGAAGAGTGTACATTTGTTCTTCTGCACATGTGGCGATCATGGATTTCTTCTTTCTCGTGGTTGTCCATCGGTGGCCTTTTTTTTTTTTTTTTTTTTTTTTTTTATAAAACAAACATTCCCTGTCACGTTCATGTACAGTATGCACTGATTTGTTGTCCCCCATCAGCTTTTCCTAACTGGCACTTAATTTAATGGTGTTAAACTATTATTCGGTGTGTTTCCCGTCTTGAATTTTAAGAAATAATCACAACAGCTTTAGTTCCAGTCACATTGCTGATGTAGACAATTAATTCGTTTTCCACGTTGGGGCTGTGAAAATTGAGAATGTATTGTATTATTTTATACTTGTAAATATGTTAAATTTGATAAACTCTGATTCCATTTACAGGCAGGTTTGAGGACAAAAGCTGTAGCAATTTGAATTCATCGTACCTCTTTATTGTTCCATATGTTTGTTTGTTTGTGTAAATGAAAGAAACTGACACTACTTAACTCAGAAGTAGTTTTATTCTGAAAATGGCTAATGCAGATTGACTTTATTTCAGGAATGTCATGTTTCCAGAAAGGGGATTCATTCATGAGAAGGCAAAATAGTCCATTTAAAATATTTGGAATCATAAATATGCAAAATATCTGTGGATGCTGAGTTGCTCGAACCAAATTCTCTCTTACTTCACACCTTATTTTGGCATCCTCACTACTTCCTCTTGAAAGGTCCACAGCGGTCACGCACACCATTCTACCCATCAATTACTACTACTATATAAGTGCTTGATGTAAAAGAAAATGACTTTTGCCAAAATATAAATGACATTTCAGTGATTTACAATGGAATCTGAACTAAAATATCTTCACTGGCAACTGAATCCACACAAGTGATGTTTCCTTGTTCCCTTTTTCCTTTCTGAATGGCTTCCTTAATGTGTTTATTACACATGCCTGCTCTGCGGTACAGACATGAACTTTGTTGTTTGTTTTTTTTTTTTTAAGCTTGCTTTGACTTTGACCTCTGATTATCAAATCACCACATTCCAAGCCATTCCTTTCATCCGAGGCAGGACTCGGTGTGGCTTTTCCCCCCACACTCCCCCGCATTTGTTCTTTTGTCTCGGACTGGTTGCAAAGATTGATGCCGCAGTTCCCTTTTCCTCTCCTCTTCCCAGCAGTTGTTGAAATGACCCCGGAAACATTCGGCACGCGTTGGGAACAGGCATCAGATCTTTTGTTTTCAGAATGTCTTATGACCTTATACCAAAGTTTAGCACTAACTGTGCTGGAAATGTCTAATGCTGCTTTTTTATTGTTAAGTTAAATAGTTGAGCCTCGTTTTCTTCTACATTCTCTAAAGCATGTACAAAGAGCCTTTTGTTTTAGCAATTACTACATCATTAAACATGAACTCTGATATTCTGACCATTTGGTCTCTTGTATTTAATCCACTGAGGGTAAAGATGGGATGCATTTGTTGACAGTGGGAAGAAGTTACATGTAATTCCAAGTACGATGAAAATGAAGCCCATTATGGTTTCTAGAGTAACCAGAAAATGATTTTTTTTTCAAGGCCAAAGCCTATGAGATGGGATCAATTAATATCAAGCCAGCAAAGTCCGATAATCTGAACCTAGAACTACTGTTGTTGTCCTTTAAGAAAAAGCCTTCTCTCCAATAACTAAATAGCACAAAAGAAAATGATTTCAATGGTGGAATAATTATGAGTTTGGTATCAGTGATGATACTGATGTTGTGACATCCACATGCTTTAATTTGGAAATGACCCAATGATTTCACCTTTTTGGGAATCCTGAAACACTTAAACCCTGATGATTTATTAATGACCACAATTAAAAAGCAAACCTTGAGTGATAATTAAAGACTGAGTTGAGCTCTTTCACAGGTCATGCACATGTAAATGCAGCTCAGGCCTGTGGGTGTGCGCTGAATGCTTTAAATGCAAATCAAAAGACCTTGGGGAGGGGTTGAAGTAGAGCAGTAAATCGCTCGGATCATTAACCATGCAACAATAGGTGGCACTGTGGAACCGCCATGTATGTCCTGTCTGATAACACGTGACACAGTCTTCATTTGTTTGAATTCCATACGACACCAGCTCTCTTACGGACCATTTTCGGCTATTTAATGTTTAATCAAATTTCAAAAGACCCTCAAACATTGAAGAAGGGGAGATAATGTGCACGGCACATTGCGATTTTTTTTTTGATCTTGCAGTACCACTGCGCACCGAAAGATGGCGACAGCGGAGCCGTCAAGGACCCAGTGGCGGCGCTGATCGCAAAAAAATGGGCGTTTCGGAGTCTGGCAGCATCTTCCTCGGAACTGCCAGGTGTGTTCAAACCTGTAGCAGACAGCCGTTCGGTAATGTCTGTCAGCTCATTCGCCGCGGATTGCACCTCAGCCGCTGACGCCCAGGCGATGACCGCGCGTATCCGCTGCGCTCACAGGTTGGAGGGATTTATCGTGAACGCACTCCTTTTCGCCGTGAGATCACCGCCGAGCGAGAGTTGATGTGTTGTTTCTGCGTCGCCAGGCTCTTCCCCCGAAGACGGATTATGCTTAACAGAGTAACAATTGAGGGCGTTAAACCTGGCTTGTGATCGTTTTAACCACCTCGCTGCCGTCAACTCTCCTGGTTTTACGCACAAGAGGCGCCGGGGGGAAAATACTGCAAACCAGACAAGCGTGCGCGCAGAGGAGCCTTAAGTGTGGTGACAGATCTCAGCAGCAGGCTGACGGGGTAAATGTCAGGAAGATGAAATCACCAGCAGGACGGGAGAATAACTCAGGGTGGTTTATTAGGCCGCGCCAGGTCTCTTAACGTCAGGAGAAAGGCACCCGTGACCGCAACTTCGACCGTTCGTTGTTCGGAATCCAAGAGGAACAACGATGTCCAGAACGCTGAAGAAGAAGAAACACTGGTCCAGCAAGGTGGTGGAGTGCGCGGTGTCATGGGGGAACCTGGGGGACTTCGGCTCCGTGGTGGAGGTTCTTGGAGGAGCAGAGGTGGGACAGTTCCCCCACCTGGGCCAGATGAAGCTGGACGTGCTGGTGTGCCACGTAGGGAAGCTGCCCTACTACGGGGACGTGTTGCTGGAGGTGAACGGGACTCCAGTCAGTGGACTTACAAATCGCGACACCCTGGCTGTCATACGCCACTTTCGAGAGCCGATCCGCCTAAAGACGGTGAAACCAGGTGCGTGTCCTTGTTCTGAGCTCTGGATGTAAGACCTGCGGGGGTTGATGTCATGTTTACTGGCTGCTGATAGCTGAACCGTATCAGCCTTTTATCATCACAACAGGAGCAGACTGATTTGCAACGTGACTGATGGGCACAGTAAAACACTGCACACCAGCCCAGATGTGCAGTATCCATCACCGATCACTTCCCAGATGATTCCACCTATTGCGGTTTAACGTCTAATTGGAAGGGTCAATTCCCTCTCTCCTCCTGTATGGGGGGAGATCAAATAGTGATAATGGTAATAATGGCGGGATGCCCAGTTGGTGCCTTCTAGGCTAAGTGCACTTTCATGCATAGATAGATATAGGGCATAATTACAGTGTCTCCATTAGTCAGACTACTCTGCTGCCACTGGCCACAAACACAGGAGTGGTTGCTCCTCAATCGGTTTCATCGTTTCTATCCCTCGCTCAAAGAATCATGGTTACAACATTTTGTACTTGAGTCCTATAAATTACTTTGTTAAAAGTTGGTTAAAAGAGTGGAAAAAACCTGAATATCACACAAAGAAACCTCTCTTTTATAATAAAATACTTAATTTACTTATACTACAATATATACTATGTATAATATATACCATATATATACATATATATAATATATTTAATGTATTATATATGTATTTTATATTTTATTTATTTTTTTGTCATAGTATGTTGCCTTGACACAAACCTTGAAAAATAGTCATGAGAAGAGGGAAAAATGAGGAATATTTCCAGAGAAATAGTTTTGCACAAGTCAAATTTGCAAAACATTTTTTTTCATTCAAGGTCCTGCATTAGTTTCCAGGGAAACCCCAGCGTGATGGAGAGCAATTAAATTGTGCTCCATTCCATATCAGTCCTGGGTTTCATGCACACTTACATCACAAAACATTGTTCTTCTTGGTAATGGTGGGGTCTTACTTTATGTTACTTTGTGTCAGGGGTCCCCCCCCCTTCCTCTAAGTTAAGGGACCCTCCAACACTACAAGCCTTAATAGGCTCTACATGTTTATGTGTGCAGGGGGTGGAACATCTCACCAACAACTACAATTGTTCAATAGGTTAACACAGAAGCAGCTGAGCCCCAGGACCTCACTCACACTTGCACGCATGTGTTTACTTGATGCACACTCCAAGTGTGTGTCGCCGTTCCTCCCTTTCTGTACAGTTTGCTGTGTTGAATATTGAGGAGGACGCTTGCTGGAATTTCCCATGGCGCCTCCCACAATGAGGTGCTTGTATGTTGCAGCCCCACATGCTACCAAGCCGCTCCCAACGCAACGCGATCTCTGCCCCACTAAGTCAGGGTGATTAATAAAAGGCAGGGAGGCACGGAATGGGAAATGGGGCGAAAGACATGTGGGCGGAACATGAGCTCCGCCTTTAGTTTAAGGGTTATCTCCTCATTTGGCCCTCTGACAGTTCACAGAGACCTAATGTGAAGCCGAGATGCCAAAGTCTTTCATTTTAACTTAAAACATATAAACTCAATAGTCAGGACATCCTCACGGAGAGCACAGGTAAGTTATGGGAAACAAAATTATGACTAGCTGGTTCAATTTTACCAATTTTACTTTTCATTACTTGTCATATTGAGGCCGAATAGCAAAACCTGAACATTGCATTTCCGGAGAAAACTAAAAAACTAATACACTATTATTGGACTGTGTATGTGCGTGGGTGCGTATATATGTATATTTTATAAATACACATATATGTGTGTATCCATATATACACACACGTGTAATGTACATATGTACCTAGGTATGTTGCCAACTTATTAGCACTTCTCCAAATGCACATAAGAGGTGTTTCTCCACCTTTCCTGAATCATTTTGCAGATATTTTTTTTGCAGTTTTCTTGGGGGTTTTGGCCATTTCTCCATATTGTTGGAAGCAGCATCTTGTCAGCGTTCTGTCAGGAAGAAGATCACAGAGCGCGCTCTCGCAGAACCCTCTGGCATCAGTGGGCTTGTTCCATTGTACGGGCTGCCTGTACGCTAGCGCGTGGAACTCATGTTTAATTCACAGTCCTCGCATAATTGACTGAGCGAGTGGATCCTCTCCGCTCTGATGGAGGGGAGCGTGCGGGAGGATCAGCGGCTCGCAGGAAGCCGCGGTGAGATCAGAGCGCGGCCAGCAGCGGTGGACAGGCTCTCCGGGCCTGCCAGATGTTCCCCCCCCGTGTGCTTCCTTGATGCCGCTGCTGCTGCGCCCCGCGGCCCTCCGGGGACTGCCTTTGTGTGCACGCATTCCTCCGCACGTCCCCGTTTCGCTGCTTTTTTTAATGAAGCCGCTCTCACTCAGCTCGGGCCTTACCGCCCAGGCCTAGCGTAGAGGCGGACGCCCTTCCCGGGTCTTTGACGAAGCTCGGCGGCGAACCCCTGTCCAAACCCCGCCGCTTGCGTCGCCCCTTCCCCCTCCAAATGACGGTCGGGATTCGAAACAACCCCTCGGACAAAGCCGCCGTCTCCCACCGCGTCCGCAACCAAAATCGCGCCGTCGGAGACGCGGGGACCCGAGCCCGTTCCCAACCTGTAGCTCTTTCGTTCAGCTGGTTGCGCAATCGCTCTGACAGCAAACGAAGGACTCGTCCGCCAGCAGAATCAAAGTGTGATCGGGTCGTTTACGGGATTAACATTCGCCATGTGATGTTTGAAACGCGCAGAGCACGTTTAGAATGGGCGCACCCTGCCGCTGTGGTTGTTTAGGTCGCAGTCGGAATTAGTGTTGCGATCCCGAATGCGGCTGAGGAACCGAAACAGATTGCAGGTGTGTTGAATAAAATATTAGGCGGCATAATGAAACAGCTTTTTGCCATGAATAGTGATTTGATCTTTATGGATAGCGATGCTTGATAATTACCGGTATGGAAATGACAGCAGTCTAAGCCCGCAAAAGCATTCATTTATCCTGCCGTCGCACACCCAGGTGCATTTTGGCCTTATTGCACCGTTGGAGGTTCGTTTTTTGAATCAGATTTGAGCGAAGCGGCGGGCGGATTCTGCCCTCGATAACAGGTTGAGCTGAGCAACATTTTAGAGCTCCCGCTCAGGCCGTAACGTCAGTGGGTTTTGCTGATCCCCATGATCACGCCAATAGAAAACAAACAGCGACATTAGTTGCAAAGCACCTGCATAAAGAGAAAGAAAAAAAAAAAAAATCAGTAGCAAGTGTGGGTTAATCATATTAATGCGCCCCTCCAAGCAGGAAGTGCCTCTCAATGGAATCATCCTCTCGACAGGCGATCCTTTGTCGCCACAAAGAGATTTGCAGTTGGCTGTATATAGATGTGTGCGCGCGCGCGTGTGTGCGTGTGTGTGTGCGCGGAAGGAATCGGGAGGATTGCGAGCAGAAGTTGGAAGTAGAAATAGAAATATGACACCGTCACGTGGGATTTCAAAGCGAATCTGAATTTGCGAGTCGAGAAGACACCAACTTTGGAAGCGATCCCGCGGCGCTACCGCTGGATTATATACTTTTTATGGAAATGCAAAGTTTGTGCCCCATATGGATTCTAAATTGTGGCGCCTGCATTGATCCTCTGAGTGGGCGTTGATGATTTCTCATCTTCGCCGTTGTAGTTAATTATTTAAAAAAAAAAAAAAAAAAAAAAAAAAAAACAGGCAAAAGTCCACAAGGGTGATTTTCAAGGATGGGACTGAGGCCTTTCAGGGACAACAAGAAAATACCAACTCTGATTGTCGTCATCTTATTTTATTGGAAAATAACTTACGGCAAAGCTTTTCTGAATGAAATTCTTTACTTGGCAGGAATTGTTAAGAGTTTTTCCACATTTTTCGCTCTTATTTTGAGGTGTCCCTCAACAGCCGTTGAAGTTTGTGGGGGAAAAAAAAAAAAAAAATGTCTATGTGGGAAAAAAAATTCATACCCGCAATGCACCTACATATTTTTCTGATTACTGAACTAGCTGGCTTTATTTGCAGTGGAACGGATCCGTGCCAATCCATCTGTGAAGCCTTAACATATTTCACGCTGCGAAATTGAAACTGAAGCAGTTGGTGAAGCTCAACCGGCTGCGCGCGGCCCGAGCCCCCCCGGAACGGGGGGTCTCGCGCACCTGGCGACGTACCGCGCGCGTTCTTTTTCCCGTCGCGCTCCATCGCGACGGCCTCCCGCGCGTGAAGGCGGGACTCCCGAAGGGAAGGTTTTCCCGCGTTCGCCTCCGGTCCGGGGGCCAGCGGCAAACGCTTGGCGACCACCCCGAGTTGCCTCGTCAACACCGGCAGCGGTTGCCGCGGCTCCTCCAGATGATGACAATTAGACGGGGTGTCATGCCGCTTGTCTCGACCTCCTGACCTCGCCTCGCCGCCTAACGATCTTCCGCCGTTTCACCGTTCAGGCTGCGCGAAACGCGTTATTTTTGTTTTATTTGCGTTGTTTTTTCGTGCTTCATTTATAAAGGGAAAAAAAAATTAAAAAAAAAATTGGAGGAAACGTTTAAATGTTTGCCCTTTTTGCTGCATGAAAACATTTTGCTGAGCCGCAGCTTGTTTGTCCACTGTGACTATCATCAAGCATCTTCTGGATGTGCCCCAGGCTGCTGTCAGAGCCACAGTCTGACACACATCAACAGAGGGAAGCGCTTCTAACAGAAGGCTTCGCAAATGAGCTCGGTTGCTCCTTCATTTCGTAATGGATTTTAAATGATGAGCATTTCTCTCCCCGTTTTAAGACAACAAGGTAGGTGCAATTAAATCGAGGGAGGTCAGTTAACTGTAAGAATCCTAAAATCTGTTCTTTGATGTAAACGTGTCAAAATAAATGACCGGGAACTTATATTTCCTTGGCTCCGGGGACTATTTAAAGTTTTCATTTATTTTTTTTTGTTTTTGTTTTTGTCTTGTTTCCTCACCTGCCATATGGCTTGGATTACTATATGACGCTTCTCTGTGGAGACAGATGCAAGTCTTGGAAATAATTGCTACTTTTGTGAGCGTTTCTCTACAAAATTCAGTTAATACAACACAGATTAAAAATAACAAGTCAATTTCAAATGCTTCAAAAGAACTGAAGCATGTTATGTAGAAGAAACACTAAAAATAATAATCTGCTGTAGCATTGATGTATATGTATATCAGCCACATATACATATACCTACACATATCTATGGGTACATATATATGTGTGTGTGTGTGTGTGTGTGTGTGTGTGTACAGCACTGTAAACATCCCAGAGCATCCCCTGTGACCTTCTCCAGTATCCTGCAGTGTGCACTGCAGCTCCAAAACAAGTGTATTAAAGCCACTACAAGCGCTCGCTAATTCATCATCACTATCACGCTGTCCATGCGTGCGTGTCTGTTTGTGCATCGGCGCAATAGCCGGTAGAGTAAAACGGCAAGCCATACTCCAAACCCGACTCCTGCACGCCAGGCTTGCACTCTCGCCACTCGAGCCTGCACTTCTGGCACACTCCAGTACATCAGCAGCGCGCTCTGTGACAAGATTCCAAGCTGGAATCAAACGTTTATTAAAAAGACATGTTTCATGGCGATGTGAAAAAATACACACAATGCCTTTTCATGGATGTCCGGGAGTGAATCCAGGTGGTAGCGTGATTTTTTTTTTGGTGGTGCACTATAATTGCGTGCACCACCGAATATGTTTTCGCTCCACTTTCAGTTTTGCCTGTTATTTGGTAGTTTATTTTACTTTTCGTAGAGCAGGGTGAGGAATGTTGGGAAAGGAAAGGCTCTTGTCAAAATAGTGAAATTGGTATGCCAGATGGACGGCAGTCCCGAGCTTCAACCACGCTGCCACTTTGGGCCGCCTGTTTGGTTTTTCTTGATGGTAGGGGAAACCGCGGGACCCGAAGGAACCCCCTATGGTTGGGAGCTCTCACTAACTCTACACAGACGGGCCTGTTGAAGCACCTGATTGAACCTTTACGCTGCAAAACAATCGTGCTGACCCCTATCGAGAAAAAAACAGATATCAGATAACCAGAATGTTACGTGATAAAAAAAGACGAAGTTCTCATCGTTTCCCTTTGTTGAATTATGAGATATCGAGAGAATTATTCTGAACTGATGAACACATTTTTCCATCGGTAACATTTCTTTTTTCGCTACATTTCATTCAGAAAAACTTTAACTGTACATTTAGTGGATCACTTAGGTCTTTACAGCAGTATAATTCACATGTCCGTTAGACTCAAAATCCTTCCCAGACCAGGCAACCGCATCTTCAATATTTTGTATTTTCATAGATTATTGTTTCTTGAGGGGGTCTTTATGGGTGCCACCAGCATGTGATTGTCAGAGCGACACGTGACGACATGGTTACATGTATGTGAGCGAGGGGGACGGAGGGTCCACCTGTTGCCTCGAACCTGCCTGGCAGACTATTGCGCACACACAGTCAACGAACCGCTTCCTCTGCGATAGCTGACTATAGATCACATATTCATAAAACAAACATGAGGAGTGTGCACGTGCTGATTTTCCCTATGTATGGGATTTCAACCCCCTGTCCAGCCATTGACGGTAAAAGCCTGTTAGTGCTTCAGCTGCTATAAAATGAGGCACACTTAGCCCAAGAATTTATTGGAGCTTCATGATATTTGCAATGCCATTTAGGTGCATGCAGACTCCCAGGTGTGTGGGCAATGTGGGAGAAAAGGAGTAATGGTTTAGCTGATGGCTGTATTTGATCTTAACTCCCAGCTGTTTTTGTGGGACCTCTGGGTTCCCAGTTCACCTCCATATGGTGAGAGAGAGAATAGGACCAAATAGAAGCAGAGTTTTTATTGTTGCATTTAGATAAATTGTTCCAATACTGTAGAACAAAAAACGCCATTCCCCCAGAGTTAACTGATCAGTGGCCAAGTTGATTATAGTTATGAAGATTATTTGGAAGATAAAATGGAGAAAGTGCCATTAATGTTTGAATAGATGTCTGAGAGTCATAGTTGTACTCTTCCGCAGCCCCTTACACTAGACACCGTACCATATATATATTTTTCATTTCCTCTAAATTTAAAGATGTATTAAAAACTTTTTTTTTTTCTTTATGAACCTGTTTGATCTTTAGGAGAAAAGACAAACAACATAAATTCAGGTCTGTGTTGACTTATTGTTGGTTGCCGTGCTAACAGTGTAGGCATGAGTACCCTCCAGCTGTAGGTCTGTATGATATTACTGGTAACAGTCCTATCAAGACAGAATGGGATCAATAATGATGTAAATGGATTGTAATAGACCATTTCAAGATTGTTGAGTGGAGTTAGTGGAGGATTCTCATCTTAGAGATTTTGAGTTAAATCTGACTTAAAACACCACCAGATGACCCCCCCCCAGTAAGAACTATCAAAACAATCAATCAACAATCAAAAACACAGTAGTATTTTCAGGCTCTTTAGGAAAACAAACGGATGTGAAAGGAGTGGCTGCTTAGCCATTCTTTGAATGTCTTTAGAATTTGAATAATTCATGCTTTAAAGCCATCCAGGAAACAAAAGACAAATCTAAAATTTGTAGATTCTGAAAATGCTGTGCTCAGTCCATCATTTGTTTAATCCCCTGCATGGTACAGAGCACATACATTTATAATAATCCAAATAGGATTATGACCTTAAATCCCTAAAATACTTTTGCATGTGTCATTCATACAATCTCTGAATACAATAATGTTTTTGTACAGTAAAGAAGGAATGGAGCTGCACGCTATGCTTCACTATGATTACATTACGGGAGAGTCTTTCTTTGTCAAGAAACCAATCTTTTTGTGGAGATTAGCAGGTTTCTATTTTTTCCAATGTCCTTGCTGTGTCCAGTGTCCTAGTTGACTTCACAGCAGTTTGTTTTGTTTCATATATATATATATATTTTTTCTCATTGTCTGAAAGTAGATTGGAGTGGATGGCTGATGAAGAGCCATCTCATTGTTATCAGGTTCTTGTTTATTTTACCAGAGGCTCAGTAACTCCAGTGAACACCTCCCCTCACCTTAGCTCATATATTATTGAACTTTTGTCTTGTGTACCTGACTCACCATTTTCCAGTTATGCAGATGTGAATTATTCTCCAACCGGTGTTTATCAGTCATTATAGGGGCCGGGGGGGGGTCACCTCTAAACAGCTCACGGGTAATGGCCCGTGACATCTGTATTAGCCTGCTCCCACAAAGGGTGATCAGCGAGCGGCGGATCCTAATGGGGCGTTGATCGGCTGAAATAAACAGCGGCAGTGCTGGCGAGTGGGGTGGAGGCCCACCCTCCGTGGCTCGCGGTGGGAGACGGGTCAGGGCCATGACTCGCCGCGTGCTTTTGCAGATGACGGAGGACGGAACGGAGGGACGACGGCTGCAGCCAGGGTGATTAGTCGGTCGGCGACGGTGATGATTTTTCCTACTCGCAAATACAGAAGACCAACTGCGGTGTTCACTCGCGTAGGTGTCACCTTTCTAAAAGCTTTAATGTTTTGAACTTCCTTTCATGTCTGTCTCAGCTGTGTGGCTGGTGGTCTGGCTGTTACCCATATCCCAACCCCAGGTCTTTTATTATTCCCTGACTGTGTGATTCACTGTGTGCTTCTGGCAGCAGGGGAACAGCTGGCCTTGTAGAATCTTAATAGCGAAGAGCGAGTGACGAGCCCTCCCTCCCGTCGACTGCCCGCTGCAGGCATGTGACTGAATGCCAATCAGAAATTACGGTTTAGACAAGACGGATCACACCAGGCCAGTGCCGGAGGGATCAGAGGGGCTGCGTGGCTCTTAACTAGGTGGGGATGGTGCGCGTCTGTTCCCAGAGGCTGGAAACAACAAGCACTCCTTGTTGTCAGGGTTATCTCAGCATGGCTCCTTGCCAAGACACACCCTTCCCCGTGCTCCTCTGCCAGGAGTGCGATAATGCTTTCTGTTCCTCTTTGACTTTGCAAGACTTTTGTGGTAACATGGGGGGGGGGGGGCTGGGGGGGCTAAAGCATCAAGATTAGCCCTGTTACACTGTAATTCAGGAGGTGACAGTGATAAATGGTGCTGAAGGAAAGGGACAGTCTTGATGCTCCTCTAGCCTCTGCCAAACTACTGAAGTATCTTAATTGCTCTCTTCACACAGCCGGCTGCTTCAGAATAACTCCCCGTGTGCAGTGAACTAGGTTTTATAGCACTGATGCAGATGTGGTTTTTTTTTTTGTTATTTTATTGCATATTCAAGGTAACATCAGCTCTATAGTAGATAACCATTTACATTAATTATATTATAAATCTGTATGTAACCTATGCACTTATAGAAACCCGTAATGTGCAGTCTTGCGTACATGCTCACGTAGGTAACGGTGGCATTTATCTGTGTTTTTCGTGTGCACATGGTGGTCCACATGACACAGATGTTGCCAACAGTGGGATGGGATGATGAGTGGTTGCAGAAGCCCCAGTCACCCAGTCTCTGCCTAATGTGATTACAGACAGCTTCACAGAGTCATCCTGACTGATGAAGGGAGGGCATCAGGGAACAGGGCAGATGGATGAGCCGTGGTTTTGTAAACAGCTGTGCGTATCTCTGTTGTGTAATGTTGCAGCGTTTAGACAGTCCTCTTCGTGGAAAACATCAACTGCATTACACCGTAACTGTGTCATCAGCAGAGCTGCGCGCTGCTAAACCTCTGGATTATTTCTCATAGAAAATGCATGCGCCGGATGATGCTCATTTTCATAGATCTTAAATGTCAAAACCATCATCATCTTGGAAATTGTGTTAAAAAAATTCTGAAACCCATGGAGCAAAATAGGAAAAGCACTAAAATGAAATTTGAGCATTTGCAGCTGCTACTGCTTCAGAAACACACTATTTTACATGCATTTTTTTACACTTTTTTTTTTCTACCCACAAATATGCATGAGACAGGAGAGCCCTCTAGTTAAGGTTTTAGAGCAATAAAAACAATACTCCTACTAATAATACATACATACATACATACATACATACATACATACATACATACATACATACATACATACATACATACAACATCATTTACATTGAGCAATCTGAACCTCACCTAAATATGTCTGTTATTATGAACTATAGATATTAATACATTGCCATTAAATGTAATTGTTTGTTTTCCACAATATAATATTCTTCCTTTAAGAATAATTGCCTGGCTTAGCCGAGCTTTAGAGTGCTTCCCCCCCAGTCCATGCAGGCCCCCGCCTCTGTAACAGCCATATCATAAACTGACTGTTGGCAGTTCCCATGACCTTCATTATTTTGAGAGCACCCATGTTGTGATTTACGACTACACTCCGTCAAATTAGAAAATGATTTGCTATGGGTGCTGAAGCAGGAGTTTGTGTCTTGGCCTTGTTCGTGGTGTCTGGAAATCACTCAGATGATGTTCGGAGTTTGGCTCTTTCATTTTCCCCACACATCTGGAGTGAGTCATGTTGGTTCCTGCTAGTTTTGGTCTTATCTGCCTGGAAGTGATTTAGTGTTTATTTGAATACATGTTAATTTCTTGACATTTCTTATTGGAGGACGTGCAGCTGAAATAAGAAGGACTGGTTGTATTGATCTTAATTTTTTTATTCAGATTTCTTTGAGGTCACTTCAGCAGAGTTCTAAAAGAACTTCACTTTTTTAAAAGGATCTTTTGCCGTGTTTATATAAAACACTATATATTTTTTGATGCTTGACATAAATTGAGTTGATTGCGCAATGCTGCTGCCTAGAGCAACCCTATCGACACAAAACTGAACCGCAGTGGCAGCAGCATTGAAGCCACATCCAGGAAATAAGCATAACAAGTTTAGTCATAGTCACAGATTCTAACAATGGCAGTAAATGGAAATAAGTGTCTTTAGATGTTAATTACATTTGATTTTTTAGGACGTTTAGGACAGTGTCAACTATGAATTCTGGCCGTTGAGTTTCTAATCGACTAATTCAGCTTTATGAGCTTTCTTAAAGTGGCCTTAATACTGCAGTGACTAAGCCTTTTGCGTGTCCACAGAAGAATGGCTGACATAATAAATAAAAGTATGCGCAATGATTCAGCTATGTGCTCTAGAAATAGAATATTCTAAAGCCACAATGTAAGCATCTGAGCAAATCCGTACAACCTGACCTCATGTAAACCAGCATGAAGGATGTTCAGAATGGAAACATGTCTGAGATCTTAAGGTTTTGCCTTTGAGCTCCAGACGCAGAGGCCAATAAGGCCGAACCACAGCGCACTCTCCCCTCTGTCAGCTTTTCGGGAACTTGCTTTTCTCTGCTCTGCTGCACTTCAGTCGAGTCTGTTATTCCGTAAGCAGCGCCAGCGATGCGTTCACAAACTGTGGTTATACCTCTGAAATTTTCATACAAATCTGTCGATGCCATTAGTGCCTCCTCGATGTTGTCCAACCTCGTGCCTTATGCTGATGCACACCATTTGTGATGGAGCAGGTTTGTGTCACCGTGGGTAACGGCTGTGTTTTGGAGACCTGACTTAGATACCTCTCAGAGGAATGTTTGCAATTTATTATTGTTGATTGTTGGTTGTAGTCTTGTAGATTCAAGATTCACAGGTTGTTACTGTCATAGACACAATACCTACTGCAGTATTTACTGACCATTAAATTCTTAAAAGTCTCAAGCAACAATCTCAGCATGACAAGAGCAATGTTAAAAGGGGTTAAAAAATGTGCACTGGGTTGTAGTTTTCATGACGGAATATTGGAAAGGTATTTTGATCAATAGTTATCTTAAGATGTCTTCCTAACAAAAGGGGAAACAATCAGTTTAAAAACAGACAAACAATGCATTTTTAAATAGTATATACTAATAATGACAAGTTATTTACTTCTATTTAATTTTGGTAATATTTGTTTTTATTTTTCAACTAATGAAAGGAGGTGAATGGGATACGATCAATTGTTTCAAATTATTGATTACTTACAGGTATTCATTTTATTTTTATAGAGTTGTGTGAAGCCATCAAGCCAATATAACAATCTGATAAAAGGCCAAATAAATGTATATTTAGAAGTACAGAGCTGTGGGCTCTTATGAGGTGAAGGTGAGTCCTATCTGCCTCTGAAACTGATGTGTTTTCCACAGTAATGAGTATTGAACAGTTGGTCCAAGTCTGTTATCAGGAATATTGAGTGAAGTGGGGGGGTTGATTAAGTAGATTAAAATGATTAGGTTAATGAAAATGATGCCTTGAGCACTAGTTGCACTATTTTCTCTCTTTGCACTATTTTCTCTCTCTCTCTCTCTCTCTTTCATTTTCTCTCCTGTCTCCTTCTTTTTCTACTCCTTTACCCGGCCGACTAACAGCAGGATGGTTCCTCCTTGTAAGCCGGGTCCTGCTCAAGGCTTCTTCCTGTTAAAAGGGAGTTTTTCCTTGCCACTGTGCTTACCTGGAGGCTCAGGCTCTGGGTCTCTATCTCTGTAAAGCACCTACTGACTATTTTCTGTTGTAAATGGTGCTATTGTAGTTGTACCTGACCTTTGATTTTAAATTGTATATTGTTTAACTGTTGCATAGACGTACTGTAAAGTGTCCTTGGGTGTCTTGAAAGGCGCTTTGAAATAAAATGTATTATTATTGTCATGTATATAAGCATCTCCTCCATACCCTGTCATTACACTTTCATGTCATGTCATTTTCAATGAATGCACATTAAACATGTTTCTACACATGTAACATCCAATTAAGAAGAACTGAATCATTCTAGATACTATTGTAGACAGTGTTTTTTATCAGAGGACATTTATATTTCCTTTTTTCCAACAAACTCAAAAAAAAGTCCATTTTTAGGTTTAGCATAAGATGTATTTGGAGATTTAGGTGGCTTGGAAAGACCTTAGATATGTCAAACTGTATACTAGTAAGGATGCAAATTGAAGAAAATAAAGAAATATAAAATAAAACGCAAGGCAGGGAAATAATTTGTCAGAAAGGCTGTCACAAGAGCAATTTCCCAGTGCTCAAAAATCACAAAACATAAAGCATTTGTCATTCCAGTACAAAAGAGGCAGTCCTAGACTCTTATCTGTCCCTGCTTGAGTGACAGGCCAGAGAAGGTTGAGTAGAGGACACCACAGGTTCATGTTTGGCTTCACACTATTGACAGAACACACTAATGCGGCATGTATGGAATTCATGATGCTACATGTCAGTGGGGTTTAAGGAAAACCAGTGAACCCTGTGACTGCTGCCTGCTTTACTGTTTTATTTTTTGGAACTGGAAGTTACAGTACATAACAAATGAATGCAGGTTCAATATGAAAAAATCAGCTAATTGACGATTTTTACTGACTTATTCAGCTTAACTGAACAGAAAAATGTTGAAATGAAATTGTAGTAACAAATGAATGATGCTCCTTATATCTTTGTGTTACATTTACTGTTTCTAAAAGATGTGATCACACAAGAGCCAATTTGCAAAACAGATACACACACACACACACACACATACACACATGTGGGCACACGCACACATGCATACGCAAACTTGTTGCAACATTAAGGGCAGAATTAGCCCCAAGTTATTTGTCAGTTTTTATGTCCACATGTGAGAGGATGTCTGTGTGCGTGTGTGTGTGTGTGTGTGTGTGTGTCAGTCTATGTCAAACATCAACTGGCGTCTGCTGATGAAGCCTTTTCATATGATTTATGTCTGCACCCTTTTTGACACATCTTGGATGGATACACAAAAGGCCTGCCGTTGGCCTGAATAGACTGAATTTGTGCAGATCTGAATCACCACTGCGACATGCCTGTGCTTGCCTTTATAACAGACCAGCTTGAGCTTAGTCACTCATCATTGTTGTTCTTCTTATTATAAGCCCGTGATAAACACACTGGTATTGAGATCCACCCAGCCACACCAGTGATGTTCCCTGTTTTATAGTTGAACTGCAACTTCCCACAGCACAATTAAGTTTCTTTTGCACCAGTTAAATACACCAGTTAACAAACACTGAGTATACATGGACTCTGTGTGTGTGTGTGTGTGTGTGTATGTGTGTATGTGTGTGTGGGTGTGTGTGTGTGCACGTGCATGTGTGTGTGTGTAGGCAAAATCAACTTCACCGTCCTGGTGAATATTAAAAGTTTTAGAGGTCTCTCCTGCCTTCAGCCTATATTCATGTAAATGAAGGCTGAACAGAAATCATAAAGAATATCATGTTTCTCAAGCATTGTGATTCTTTCACTTTCAAGTATAAAAATACCAGGCTTTGGTTTATGGCAAAGACATATTTTGAAAAATTCTTCCTTTAAATGTTAATGTAGTAAGCAACACTCAGGATATTCCCAAACTTTAAAAGATACAACTGTATTGAGAAGACCTGATCATCTGTAACAAAGGACAGATACAGGATCAGAGACAGACTAAATGGGTAAAATTAGCCGTCTTGCATAATAAATCTAGAATCTGGCCAAGTTTCCATGGTAACAGTGGAGAAGCTTGCCGCTGGAGACCAAAAAGGTAAACCAGTCTCCCTCAGATAACTCAAATATCCTGTTTCACTTTAACCACACTTAAGCATGCATACTTTAATTTAACCATAGATTTAAAAAGCTGCCACCCGAAACGCTGACCTCTGATAATCCCGACACACGTTCAGGTCAGTGTCGGCCCCCTCCTCCATTTTGGCTGTTTATGAATGAACATTTCTATTGTTGGGCTCTCTCTTTTCACCCCAACAACGGGCGAGTGCGCACGGCCAGACGGCGTACACGTTGAGTCACATACGTGTGCTGCTGGTTTCGCCACGGGGGGAGTGGCGCTAAGGTATGTCTAGGACGAACCTCCTGCCCTAGAGTGAAGAGGGAGATCACCTGTATTGACTGCAAAGAAGAAAACAGGTTCTCCTTTTTACCTGCAGCATTTAATGTGTGTGTTTGCAGTGTACTTCCACAGTTCCATTTAACTCCTCAACTCTTTTTTTTATCATTATAATTATTTCATGGGGTAGGATGAAGACAACAAGTTCAGTTAAAAAAACCCTTTGTCTGCTACAGACCTTGGCGGCACAGCAGTAGAATAACTGAAGGTGAATAACCTGCCTTGCAGTCGGGTAGAGGGAGTAGCCAGCTTGTGCTGCATTCTGGGCCGGTATTTCCAGATCTGAGGTGTGCCATTTACATGATCACACATGCAGCCACGTGCTCGTGTTTGTGTGTCGAACAGCCCTGCAGTTTCATCTCTAGGTCATAAATCCAGCACAAATGTGATACATTGTAGCTGATACATTGTTGCATTCTGCTCCCCACTCTGTACATATGTTTCCACAACTACAATGTTCGGTAAAGTCCAGTAGTCTGTGAATGTCTCAAAACAGTCTGTTTTACACTTATAACCTACTATTATGTAACAGTTTGAATAATTCTCCTCCTATACAACCACAGCGACCTGTTCAAGGACTCTCCTACGTGAAGCCATCCTCACGTCTTCCGTCTGTGGGCGGAGCTCATTAAGATTTAGAGGGTAAGACCCTAAAACCAGCCCTGCGATTGGCTGGCGACCAGTCCAGGGTGTACCCTGCCTCCGCCCGTTGCTCTGGGATAGGCTCCAGTCCCCCCGCGACCCTCAGTGGAGGAACAAGCGGTAGAAAATGGATGGATGGATGGACCCTAAAACCATCCGTTCTGAGCAAGGCTATGAAACCTTTGTGTTTAGAGTCCGAATGTCATCAATCCTTCATTTTATTTCATCAAAGCACTTTTTTGACTTGCAGAAAAGATGAGAAAACATAATATGTCACCTTTCATACAATTTTTATGCTGCAACATCTGAAATTGATTTCTAACATATAGATTATAAAAGAGTGGGTGAGGAAAGTACTAACCTCCTTTATACTTTGGGCAAAAGTCAGCTTTAGTTTTTGTAACTTTCATAATTTTGAATTTCAAATTAAATATTACTCTTTTATTATTGTGAAAAAGAAATGGTTAAAAATTAAACAAATACCAATAAAAAAAAATACTTTTAAGTCTATAGTCATCCCATCTAAAACATTGATATTTTTTTATAATATTATTAAAGAAACAGCACATTTTAATTGGCTTCACTCCACCACTTTCTTTTTTTTTTTTTTTTTAATAAAATGATAATCTATGGGGTAAATATAAAGATGTTTCACAGTGCAATGGTGAGTAGATAAGTGAACAGTTCAACAGGTTAAATGTCCAAGTTGATTGAGGAGAGGTTCATCATATTTTCAAAGCCATAGTCCACACGTGTCATTATTCTGATCAAAGATAATCCCCAGCAGGGCTTTGACGGTTCACATTGTCATGGACACACTCCAATGCATTGATGACAGCCTTTCCACACTTATTCTGAATCCAAGAGCTGGGTCTGACAATGTAAATACTTGAGTTGTAAAATAAACTAATTACAATATAATTGGAATAATTGTAAATTTTAGATGGGAGATGACAGAATTCACATCAATTATACAAGTCAAATGTTTTCTCTTCATTACTACCAAAAAGTGAATGTTGTGGCATTTAACAGATTGCATTCAGTTCTTAATTTTTTTTTTTTTAAAGATTTCTATTTTAGCTTTCATCCAGGAGACTTTGCATTTGGGCTTTAAGGTCTGAATTAGAATCAGGACTGCTGAGCGAATAAATCAGTTATATAATGCTGTGTGCCTGTGTTTGCATAATTAGATTTGTGCGTGGCGTGAGTTTTCTATCTGAAAGCTCTGTATATTCCCTTGATGAATGGAAGAGATGGAGATGACTCCATCACGTACGTGTCCAGGTCAGTCATCAAGAGGATTGCATGTGCGTGTGTGTGTGTGTGTGTTTGTGTGTGTGACTCCATCCACAGTCACCTGACCTAACCCCAATTGAGATGGAACTCCTTCAGTAATGTTGGAAAAAACATGCTAGCTCACTACCTCATGAAACTGATGAGAATAGCTATGCTTTGAAGAAGGCAACATTAAAAAACATTTTGTTTGTTTTGGTATACTACAGGATTGCACATGTTCCATAGTTTTGATGGCTCCAGTGTGAATATGCATTGTTGAAAGTAATAAATATAAAGAAAATTATCGCATTGAATGAGAAGGCGTGTCCAAACTTTTGTCCTGTATATGCGGAAGTGCTGTAGAACTAGTTCCGCAGTAGTTGAAGTCATTTAGCAGTTTGTCAAATAACAGCCTCGCTGGAGAGACAGAGGGAGGATATCGCTCACAATGTTTGTCAGATATCAGATGAATCCCTCACTAATGAATAACCATCGTCTCTGTCAGGCAGCCAGGATCCTGGCGCAGAATTTCACGCGCAATCAGCCCACTTTAAGGCACCGGCAGACATTCTGTCTCTGAAGTATTCTCCTCATCCTTGGCTGCCCCATTCTCCCATGCTAGTTCTTTACCTCCCCCAAAGTTGCATTTCCATCAATCATAGCTCCAAACTGGAGCAGACCATCAATCATGCAGCATTTTGTACCAAATAGTGCAGAGTTTTGGGATGAATGCACCCATCCAAGTCCTTTTTCAGGTCAGAAGTAGGGCTGCGCAAAGTTAAAAAAAAAGAAAATCATAATCGGATTATTTGATTATGACCATGCTAAAAAAAGAAGGAAATTCATCAAATCGATTTTCCCCGCTACCATGTCTCTGTACTGCACAGCCCCAGGCTACCATAGGCTCCTCCTTCCTGCAAAGATCGCTCTCCACGCACCTGAGTAAAAGTGCCATCTGGTGAAGAAAACACTACTTTAATTGCTAAAAATAGAAATGTATGTGCATGCCTTTTGTGTAATATGAATATCAGTTTTACAAGGATATATTAATAACATTTTAGCCATTTCGGTATTAAAGAAAGATCCAAAACCACTGCTGCGATGGGACATCTCCCCATGGACTTTGCTTATTGACTTGTGAAATGAAGTTCATGACTAGCACAGCATTCGTGTCTAATAGATTTGAAGGGAATCATTTCCAGCTCTAGCTGAAATAATTAAGTTGACATTCTATCCCAAATCCAATTAACAATGAGCGTCAAGCAATCTGGACCCGATAGATGTTTGATTTCATGGATTGTGTCTTACTTTACAAGCCCAAGATCCATAACACTTTTTACCAGGAGGCAGAATGTAAAATCAGCTACGTCGTGTGAACAAGTCTCCTGTGTCTAGTTCACGTAGGTCGTTTTCTTGAGGTTAAAAATGACACTGCTGCATTGTTGGCTGATTGTACTTGCTGAATGCATTTTAGGAGTCTCCGCTTTGATTGAACCAATTATTTTAATGTCATGCATGTAAATTTTAATAATCTCCAAGTATTTGAGAAGTGCTGGCCCTTCAGCTTTGCCAGAGACCTGAATACACACCCCCTCTCAGCTCAAGAGAACAATACACTCAGAGAACTGCTCAACATGATTAACAGATGTGGAACTCATTCCCAAATGTTGTTCTTCTTATCTTAGGAGACTTCAACCATTGCGATCTGTGGAAAAGCCCCCAACTCCACCTACTTGCTACTTCCCACTGGGGACAATAAAAGCCTGGATAAACGCTAGAGTAATATTAGAAATGCTTACACTGACATTGCTTAGTCATATTTTAGGAAATGTGACAACCTTGCTGTTCTGCTTCAGTCTACCGTCACCACCAGTCTCAGTCAAGCCTATGATGATGCGGTCTGACACTACACTGGCAAAACTGCAGGGCTTCCTGGAAGCCTCAGACATTGACATCTTTAAGGAAGCCACTGACAATGTACATGACTACACTCTTTCAGCCATACTGGTGCACTTCCCCACCTTTGTTTTTTTCCCAGTAAGAAGACCTGGTTCATTGGGGATATAGCCAGGTCAGAAAGTGGCGCGGATCTTTTAAGTCAGGAGATCCTGGACATCCTGGAGTATATGCTCGCCTGATATGAGCCCCAGAAATAATCCATCAGGGCAGCAAAAATGACTTTTACCCAGAGACCTCAGAGCTGATAAAAGGAAAATAACACATGAAGGCATGTGGCAGGGGATCAAATCAATGACAAGCCTCCAAGGACGATAACAGGACAACCTCAACAGCTATGCATGCAGAGGACTGGCTGAACATCCACCTCCGCAGAATTACAGTGTAGTACAGCAATACCCCCTGGCTGAGACGAACCCCAGTATTGGGACGGTGGCACAGGACATCAAAGAGGGAAAACATCACATTTAACCAGCCCATTCACACTCAACTAAAATCTATCCATTCTATCATGTAGAATATGACCATGCCCCTAAATAGCACTTACAAATACTATGCACTATCACCTCATATCATGTGCAGTGTTTTACATGTGTGCAATACGAATGTGTGCAATAACACCTGCACCTTTGTCCATATATTATGTTGAATATATCACTCAGGTCACCACCTTTTTTCTCAAATATATAAACAAGATACGATGTTTATTGTTTTAGATCATGTGCATCTTATGCTTGTATGTTTACTTTTGTTTACTTTCCTTTTCGCCTCTTTCAAAGTAAAATCAGCAATCAGGCCATTAAATAAAACAGATTAAATTAAGTGGTGAAAAAAACCTCAGTATTAGTAGTAGCATTGTAGTTTCCCCTTCTGAAAAAAACATAAACAAGGATACAAAAAGCCTGGAATTCAAGGATGCTAAAAAACAGCTTGAGGTTATTTGCTTTTCAAAATTTTTTGACTGAGTGGTTTCCCCAAAAATGGAATAAATTCATCATCTGGTCTATATTTACAGTACATATTTACAGTCCTTCTATAAAACTACAAAATGGCTTTAATAAACTAACGTGATAGTATAAATATTGGATTTTGCATCAAACTGTGTTTAAATGGCATGCATGGGAACAGCGAAGGCAAGTTTGAATGTATCTCAGCAGGCAAGTTGGTACTAGTTCATAGAGTCTTATACAAGAGCACTTGAGAGGAGGTAATGAGGTTGTAGAAGATGTTAAAGGTGGGAAGATGAGATAAAAGAGAAGGCGGACGGGTGACGGGAGATATTTTGAACTGTGTTTTTATGGTGACATCCCCTTGAGTACCATTAGATGAGGATTTTCCTTAATGTCCTCCACTGTAAAGATGTGTTTTTGTAGGTCTTTTATGTCTTTGTTGTTTTACAGTTTTGTCTGTTTTGTCCTTTCCTCCCTGCCTGTGTTCCCTCCCTCTTTCTCCTCTTGATGCCTCCCTTATCCCTCATCCCTTCATTCTTCTTACACTTTGTCCCACTCCCCATCTCATGTATTTAGTTTTAAATGCTTCCTCTTCCTTCCTTTGCCAGATTGTCATTTGTAAACTCAAACTTGTGCAAAAATAACAGTTAAACGACAAAAAGATTTAAAATAAATCCTTGAGTTTTGATCCTTTAATGGATGAGGATCAAAGGGGCTTTGATTCAAAGCAACAAACTATATTATAACTGTCTCTATACAACTGGTTGATGAATGAACTTCAGCTCCATCCAGTGCCTACAGAGAAGCAAATTACAGCAGCAAATTACATAAAGTATTAAGTATTAAGCCCATGCAGAAGGCAAGCTACTTAAAAAAAACAAACAAAAAACAGCATGCTTGTGCTTTTCATATTTTAATAATTAATGCATATATTTCCTATTTTGATTGTAAATACTTCTGTACCCTCCATGTTTATTTCCTATTTTAGTATTTTGGAGCATCATTAGCATTACTGCAGAATTTAAATATTTTTCCTTTGTGAATTCCTTTGAAAGCTATTGCCTATTAAGCGTTCCCCTAGATTTTATTTAAGCCACTTTAATGCATAAGACAATTTTTTTTTTTTTTTTTTTTACATGGACAACAAAAATGTATAATTGTGCAACCCTGATTTGGGGTTTTAAGGGATTTAATGACCAAACAAATACAACTGAAACAAACTATATTGTCTTCATAAACCGTGATTATCTGATATTAGAGCGCCTGTTTTTTGTTTTTCTTACTTTCTAAGCATCCTTTGGATCGTACAGATGACTTTTCTTGCGCATGAAGCTGTGAGAAGCACTTGCATAGACCAGCCTGCATGCGTGCAGCTTCTTAATGCACCCGCAGCATCTTAACTCTTGCTCAGAAACACTAAATTTTTTAGCAATTTTTTTTCTTGTGGCCCCACAAGTCTGCAGGACCAGTGACTTCTGACCCAAGGCCGCTGGAGGTGGGAACAGTGCCTCTAAAGTGTCTCGTTGATTGGCTGGTTATAAACAAGAGATGTTATTGTATGGGTTTTTGATTGCAATGATACAGTTACTGCGTGTAGCCTGCCACATTTCCATCCGGTCTGGTGAACGCAGTATGTTGTACTTATACTTATACATTCATATAGGGGTGATGATGTTATCCATGTGGATATGCTCTCAGGATGGCTTTGTGTTGGCAGATGCTCATCTGTGCTCTTGCAATTTATGGTCTTCTGCCACTAATTAGATGCTATATAGTGTGTAATTAACTACCATGGCTATTCCACACAGTCTGCAATTTGCAGTGTTAGCCCTGGGTACCCAAGTACGTGTAAATTGCATTTATACCACAAATTGCTACTTCAGTATTTGATACTTTGTAAGCAAAATGATGCATAATTCTATTTTATTTTGCAAAACAATCAATTACATTGATTCTTGTTTAATTAATTGTTTTAAAATAGAAATTAAAGTTGTTAGTTCCAGTTACACTGCACCATCCTTCCACACTACCATAAATTCCCCCTTCACTATTATTTATTTAATGGCTTAACATCCTCTACAGTGACGTGTCAGGATTGTCTATATCAGCTCAGCTATTTTAAGATAAAAAAATGTTAGCAAGTAATTCCATTCAATCACACTACGCTATGGTTTAGCTCATAGGCCGGACAGGAAGTGATGAAGGATTGGATTATAGATATCTGCACGCCTCTGGCGGCAGGAAGAGAAGAACCATCGAGATTATGGCAGAATGGATGTGAGGCAGGGAGGGCGTGCGCGTGAGCACGCATATTTCTAGACCCTAAGAGGCTGAGTCTCACAATCTAAATTTCTCTCCACAAATGCTGGGGTCGATTAAAAGGATGATTAGACAGATAGCAGGGTGCTCATTAAAATATAGAGTTGATAACAATATCCCAACTACTGAATTGGAATATATACTTAACACTGTGACTTGTGGGGGTAATTTCCCATGTTTTTTTTTAAGATTTGAGTGTAATTATTTTAACCATGACGCAAGTGGGAATCCTTAACCCCCCTTTCTTTTTTTCTTTCTTTTTTTTTTTTTTTGCTGCAATATACAAGCTGAGGTTTTGGGAAAATCTCTCATCATGAGCTCATTATCCAGTGTTAGAGACGGAGGATCAGAGTTGAGACGGTTTAACTGGCTCTGCGGGAGCCCCGTAGGTGTGTGATTGCATTAGAGTTTTGCTGTCACTCAAAATACCCCCCCCCCTCCACCACCACCACCCTTATTGGTGCTCTGTGCTAAGAGGTAGCTGGGAAACCCTTCTGAGCAGGGCAGTGTGATTTGGATTTGCACAGATGGGATTGCCTCCGACATGAGTCGAGGATGTGCCGTCATCTCAAGTGACCTGGACCACATATCGCCATACTTTCTGCTGTTGTCCTGCCTAATCAAAATTCATTTGAATCATATTAAAATGCAACTCCTGCTGTTACCTTACATTAAATTGAGGAGGAAAAAAAAATCTGGGGACCTACCAGAACTACCGGCACAGAGAGGAAGAAAAACAGAAAAAAGTATTAACTTCTTACTTTTTATAACAGACAAGCGTCAGCTGCTCTTTTATGTGACACGCGTCATATTTTAAGCCCTTTTGTCTTAAGTCAATCATCCTTGATATTTCCATTCTCTACGTGGTAGTGGAAACATTGCACGTGCTACTTGAAGGTCTCATTGGAGAAGGAGAAATAAGATAAGTCACTATGGGTATAGTGGTCTTTTACACCTTTAATTAAACATAATATATATTTAAATCTGCAGTGGGCATGAGTTGAATATTTAAGCACCCATTACTTCAGCCCTCGGCCCCTCATCACAAGCAGCATTGGGAGGTTTAACAGGGTTGTCCCTGTCATTTAGTGACAGAATGCACCTTTTAAACCCAGGCAGCCTACATTCTAATATGTACACAAAACATATGTGTGCCATATATTTGGATTCATTTTGCTGTTTGTGTGTTTATCTATAGACAAACTGTCATCATCACCTTTACACTCTGCTGATTCATCTGATGACAGTTTAACGTAGAAAGAAACAGCACAAAAATAGCCAAAGAGTGCAGTCATTGACATAAATAACTCATTTTGTAGTGTAAAAGCCAGCTTTAACAACACACAAAGCACCACCACGCTCTCAAATCATGACAGTGCTACTGCTGCACATGTTGGAGCATAAAATATAAGATCCTCATTTCTCTTTTATAACTATTTGCTATTAAAGAAGAAAATTAAGCCAGTTGACTTTGGCCTTTCTCCCACCAACAACCCTAATTACTCTAATAGTGTTCACCTATTCCTGACCTCCCTCCCTGTGCACTTAAACCCGTTTCTCCTTTCTCCTATGTGTAAGTATCCAGTGTATTCCTCATGTTCTTTTACTTTTGTTTAGTATTTTCTGCTCAGATTGTAGATTTGAGTCCATCTTTTGATGAACTACTGTTGAATGTATACCCTGTATACCCATGACTCATCTGATCACCTGCAGGTAAAAACCTTTTTTATAACCTGTCTGACACCTGAGGCTTCAGTACAAGCAGGGGGGAAAGCAGTCACTGGTCTGGGTGTGAGCAGTCTGAGGATTGTGTAACTGCTCCTGAAACTGCAGGAGGTGGTGCTTTTTCTTTTTCTTTTTTTTTGGGGGGGGCGGGGTGCAGGTGATGATATTTTGTGTTGCTTTTTTGCTTTTCTCACTCCCTGCTGTGCTTGTCCCTGGCTGCGTGGCTAGTGCGCCATACTGTAATGGGGCATATCAGGACACGCTCAATTGTGGGCAGATTGAAAGACCTAAGCACGTGGTTTTGCCTCCGGCACTCGTAAGAAATCTAACCTTTGTCGGGTCTTTTTCACCTCTGCTCTCGCGTCGGTGGACTGTGTGAGGTTGTTGGCAACCTGATGGAGGAGACCCTCAAGAGGAGCAGGCACTGCCGATCTTGAACAGCACAATAGCTGTTTGCTGTGTCGCTCCTGAAGTCTGTCACCTTCTCCATTGACTTATTGGTGTTTAGTAGGAAATGGTTGGTTAGTTGCTCAGATTGATCACTACTGGTGATCAGACCACCACTGTTGTGCTGGACAATGAAGCTGTTATACTAGAAATTAGAACCATAACCAGGAACTAACGATATTATTGTCCTAGTGGGAACATTTTTCAAACTTCTTTTAATTTTAAAAGCTTTTTTTGTATATAATTCACCTACTCTAATGTCTCAAAGCCAGCTTCCTCCACAGACACATTGAATATTTTGATTTATTGCCATTTATAAACTGCATTTTATTCTCTAATATAGTGTTTTTAGTGAATATTCATTCCCACTCCTAAACTGCACCTCACCCCCAATACCAATTTCTTATGTATGCAAATTAAATGCCAATGAAGGCATCTTATCATATGTAATACTATTATTTATATGAGCTCAGCAGCTTATATAATCATTGGCATTCAAGTGTGTGTGCTTCCTTGCCGTCTCATTAATGTTAGTCTTTTTAATAATTGCAACTGCAAGCAACTTACCTGGTGACTAATGTTGCTGTTCCTTAATTGCGAATAGTTCTTTGGCTCCTAGTCACATTTATAATAAAATTGTTAAATATTAAATGTTGACACAGGACCTTCACAGACAGTGCAGTATTGTTTCCAATCGGCAGCATGATTTAGCCCCCCCCGACATTAATCCTACCATTTTGCAACATTATTTTCTTGCAAGCTGTGCAGCATTATTGTAATTGAAACGACCATTTTAATGGATTATTCTTTTCAATTTCACTGTTTTAATTAGAATCAATTCACACCACCTGTTTCAGTTGTATTTAATGAGTTAAATATCAGCACAGACGGACCAGTCTTTGTTGAGACTGGCAACATGAGCACGTGTCTGATGCCATTTCACAGTCTTTCTTGACACCCAACGTGGCAGATTATAGAGTAATGGCTTCGCTGTCATGTACACATTCACTGTTTTCTGTCCATACACATGCAGGCACTAAAGCGGAAATAGACTTGAGTGACATACACATTTATATTTGTGACATCACTAAGAGAACACTGGCACAACACAATTTACAGTTTGAGGATAAAGTCGAGATGTTTCACACTGGGCGGTAAATGTCTTCCAATTGAAAGTACTCTTTTCTTTCTGAAAAGCAAGTAAGGAAATTCTGTTGCAATAAACCCGTTTTATTTCCTGTCAAGTGCAGATACGGTGCAATTTTCAGTTCTGATTTCTATCATCAGCAGATATTTTGTGATTTCCCCTTTATTTTAAAAGCAGCTCTTTCCTCCAATATATCTTGAGTCCCTATCTATCGCGAAAGGAAAATATATCTAATACTTATATCAATAAACCAAGTTAATTTTAATGCATGCTAAAACTGATTTCCTTTTAAAAAGTGTCATTTCAGGTGTTGAATTGCATTCATAAATGTTTATGTGGCAACCCGAGGGGGCAGATAGTCACAAATAAAAGACAGGGTGGAAAACAGAGACTAGATTTCTTTTTGATTGCATTTTCCAATGGTTATTGAGGAAAAAAAAATCAAAAACACTTTTGGATAAAGGTGCATGAAAGTTTTATACATTACCTGCACCGTGCCTAGAAAACATGTGTAGCGTGGCCCACACTGTAGTGAGAAGTTATATCCTTCCTAATGTGTATTGATCTGCATTTACTTTGTGTACCCTTTCATATCTGGGGTAATCTTTTGCGGAAATTCATGGAATCTGTAGTCAGAAATAAGCGTTACCATGGTTACCACAGCCTTAGCACACCTACATGAGTGTAATTCATACTGCTAGTGATCGCCAGACAAATCCAGTTTAACAGTGAGAAAAATTATCATGTAGGCATGTATAGCATAATGTAAAATAATAAAAATAATAATAATTATTATTAACATATAAACTCCATATTAGATGCATACTGCAGTATAGTGCAAAATTCCCAGTGCAGCAAAGATTCCTTTTTCAAAATTAACATATAAATGTAAAACGTAATACAGTAATCCACAATCTAATTATTTTTTCAGTGAAGAATTGTATACATAATATAACTCAAACAAAAAATTATTCACTTGATGAAGTTGCTCCTCTATATAATAACTAATTATTGGCTGTTTTAACTGCAGCATTTAATTATTGTCAGAAATGGAGAAAGTCCAGGTCTTTTTCTCCTTAGTGATGTGTGTGTAAGTTGATGGTGCACATAGATCATAGTCAATGAACTGTCCGTGACACAACAAAAGCTTAAATTAGTGAAAAGTTGCTGCAAGTTTGAGTAAATATCACAGAGAAGGAAGACGCAGGTGAAATATGCATGCTGAAAGCTGTTTGGCTTTTATCACTAAGTCGCAGAATATGTTGTGCAGCGGTGTCTTTCCCCCCCGCTGGACTAATTGCTGCTGCATTTTTGGAGCCTGTTTCTCCCTTGTTTACAGCTTGCACTTGTTTGTGTGATGATCTACTACTTTTTTTCCCGTTTAGTGTGAAATTCAGAAAGGCTCATTCAAGCTACGTTTTCAATTGTGCTACAAGCTGATTTGTGTGCTCCCTTGTTCCTAAAGCAAATGTAAAATGGACTCTTTGCAAGGCTGCTCCGCTCAAACTGAGAGGGGGATTGAATTGTTCCGGGTGCCTGACTGGTCACTGGAGGAGGTTTATATATCACAGATGTCGTGTGCGTGGCCATGTAGGTGAGATGAAACATCTAGTCTCATTAAATGATTATTGCAAGCAGACAAGCTGGAACTCTTTTATTGACAAGAATGTTCCATAATAAGTAAAATTTGATATCTGTATCTTAATTGCTGACATCAGATTCATAATTACCTCTGCCAAGGAGGTTATGTTTTTGCCGTTGTTTGTCTGTCTGTCTGTCTGTTAGCAACATAACTCAAAAAGTTATGGACCGATTTTGAGGATTTGTTGGAAATATGAAAAGGAAGAATTGATTTCATTTTGGGGGTGATCCGGAAGAAATCCTGGATTCTAGATCACTTTGAATCTTTCGTTAACATTGTGGTAAATGGGACCAAAAATTTTGTTTCTCAATATCTCGGTTAATTATTGACCAAATCCCATGACATTTGAATTGAATTGAATTGAATGCTTTATTGTCATTGTGTGACACAACGTAATTGTGGCTCAAGGATGGACAATGGGATCCTCTATCATATTCAAATGCTGATCCGGATCTGATCCAGAAGACGGATTTTATTGCAATTTATATAAACTTGGCGGAGGTCTGCGCTCTCCTAGTGCTTTCTAGTTATAGCATATATTTTAAAATTCAATCCAACCAGTTTGTACATCTGCTCACATAAGCTTACTGTAAAAAAATAAAACTTCCTTTAAAAGGAGTGTCGCCCCTTACTCAAAACATGCAGCAAATGAAGCTCTCCAAATAGGAATATCGTGAAATAAAATCTATTGCGTGAAAATCAATTAAATTCACTTTTGCTCTTAAGACCACTGTCATTAAAGTGTCATTTGTGTAACAATGGCAATAATCATTTGCAATAGCAACTCAAATATATAGAGCTATAAAGGCCATCGTAAGTTTGTTTGCACTTTCTTTGTATATTTTTCCCTGTAAAAAAAATTGTTTGCGCAAAAAAAGTCTGTGTATTTACAGTGGCAATAAAACATATGTGGACATTTGAATGCTTTTTCTGCATTAATTTGGTGTAAAATGTGATCTGATCAATAAGGGTATAGGCAAATATAATGTGCTTCAAATAATGAATGATGATTAAAAAAAAGATCTTTTCAACCCACTACATTCAACCCTTGAAACTAATAACTGGTTGACTGGTAGATCCTCTGGGGGGAAAAATATGTTCATTTTACCATCAGAGTATTTGCGTTGATATTTGAAGCACTTTGTCAACACCCTTGACTTGACAAGATCACATTTTACGACAATTTTATGAAGAATACAGATATATGCGGTTGCATTCCTCACTGTTGGTGCTTAATGAAAAGGAACCCTCTTATATCAATATCACAAACTCAATGTTTACAGCCTCTGGGATCACTTTATTTTGCATAGGGGAGTATTTTTTTGTTTTTTTATTATTATTATTGACCTCATATTGTCCATCCAATTCTGTGATATTTATACCTCCATAGCTGGAGTCTGTTGGAGAGCCTTGATGGACCAATTTGTGTCCTGCATTAGCCTTTCATTACAGACCTCCTAGCGCATGCACACCATGTAAGATGCGACTTAATTAAATTTATGCTCTCCCAGGCAGAGACAGAAGCTGAGTGCTTGATTCTGCTGCTGAATGTTGTTTTTTTGGGGTATTCCTGATGGACATTCTGCTTTCTCGGCTGCAGAAATGCAAATCTATTAGCAGCTGTGAGGGATATTTGCTTCTTTTCATTTACCACGCGTTGATGGGAGGTTGCAGAAATAAGTGAAATTATTTTTATGCAGGACTTCAATGCTGATATCGCAACGTAGATCATTCAGCGATGTCACCGTAGTGATGCTTTTAAAGCTTTTAAACCAAGAATATTGTTTTCGCCTCATGTGCCCGGAGGTCAGCGGGATACTTCTGCTACCTGGTTTCATGTTTCAATGTTCGGGCCCACTGATGTAAGCAGTACTTAAAACTCATCCTGGTCTGAAGACAGCGAAAAGATGGTTGGACAGTTGCTGCAGCAGTGCACATATACTGCACAGTACACAGTGTGTATGGTATGTATGTGTTTATATATAGGAGAGGGGAAGAAGACAGACATTTGTCCACACTTCAGTCACAATGAACACCAGCTGTCAGTCACAATGAATACGATTTATTGAAGTCAAGCAATGCAAATAAATTCTATATGGTTTTGTCACTTGCTTTGACCCTTTATGACAAGCTTCTTCTTTACTCTCCACCACTCTTCTATTTCATATTACCTGTCATAACTGCTTTGCTTTGCACGCTTCCCATCACTGCTGTGTAAAGTCAAGTGCAACGTGTGTTTCCTTATTCTGATGCTTAGTTTAAAGAATATTTGTATCCTGCTGCCTCCATACCATGTAACGTATGGGTGTGCTCAGCACGTCGTAATAGAAAAGATTGGCATTGTAACAGGTTTGGATCAGATTCGCACCTAGGTCCCTGCTCTGAAGCTGGCAGGCTGTGAACTTCACAGAAGTTATTGGTGCACTAGCTGATGGCATGCATGGGTCGAACAAGATGGCTGAAAGGTGAATTTCCATCAATGATTAAGCGACTTCATGCACTTGCACCGTTCAAGCGCGAGACCTTGGCACAGGAAGTAGCGTGTTCAAGCAACAGAGGATCACAGCGATTACAAGTGAGTTGGGCCCCTGCCCATGGCTCTCTCCGCTTCTGAGGCTTGGGTGTCATGTTCGTACCTGGCAAGAAAACCACGCTGAGATTAATGGTAGCGTTTGAGAGGTCACACCTATGGGTGTGCGAATGCAGAGCCCATCTGGGATTCCACTGCTTTTTGACACTAATTAGATGTGCTGATGAGAATGCAGTGGGGACGAGACTCCAAGTCCATGGAGCCTAACACAAACGCTCAGCTGCAGCCGAGAGGTGAGGCAACGGGAGCTTGTTGTCGTTGTTGGTGTTGTTGTTGTTGTTGTTGTGTCCTGCAGAGCACTGAAACACCCGGAGACAAACTGCAGAACACTGGCTCATCTCCAGTATGTTTTCCCTGGGCAAAATAAGCCTGACCTTCCCAAATAGCTTCGATTTTCTTGCACGAGCTCTGTCTAAAACCTTACCCAAACATCTGGTTCGGGATAATATTTATGTATTTGCTTTTTTATTTATGTCTGAAACAGCCCATACTGTCTACATCTATTAATCTCTATTAACTAATGTACAATGAACCACTTGAATGTGTAATAAATGACTGGTGGCATAGATATGGAAAACATGCCGTACAGTAAAGGAATAATTCTGGACCTTGAACATTATTTCTTGGTTCAAGCCTCTAAGGTGTTCTCAAATCCCGTATCACTAATTTGACATAATTTTAAGACTCCCATCTTTAGTGGGGCAAACATAAATGTATTTTTTTTTAAACTTGCGCTAGTCATACACTCATGTACTCACTACTACAAATTACTTATATAGAACATGAGTGCACGGTGGTGTGGTGGTTAGCACTGTCGCCTCACAGCAAGAAGGCCTCGGGTTTGAATCCTGGTTGGGATGGATGCTGGGGACTTTCTGTGTGGAGTTTGCATGTTCTCCCTGTTGCCTGCGTGGGTTCTCTCCGGGTATTCCGGCTTCCTCCCACAGTCCAAAGACATGCATGATTGGGGTTAGGCTGATTGAATACTCTAAATTGCCCGTGAGTGTTAGCCCTGCAATTGGCTGGCGATCAGTCCAGGGTGTACCCTGCCTCTGCCCGTTGCTCTGGGATAGGCTCCAGTCCCCCTGCGACCCTCAGTGGAGGAACAAGCGGTAGAAGATGGATGGATGGAATGTTTTTGTACATTATATGACCAACTACAGGCTTTTATGGCTTCCATGGCAACTTTTAAAAACAAATAATATAAATCAATGTAACCTTTTATCTACTAAAACATAATTATAATTTATGGCTGCATTTATTAAAAACAGTATTATAAAAAAGCAAGCTAAAATTGATGGAAAAATTCTCTTGGCCCACATTCTTAACTCTGAATAAAAAATTGCAAGTGTTTTCAAGAGGAACGGTTGATATGTGTACAGATTGTGTCACCTTTTTTTTTTACTAGTTTTGCTAAAATAATGGCCCCAATACAATTGTAAGGGCCATAATCTATTGTAATCATTCATATGGCTCTGATCGTGAGAGAACCTGCAGCTTAAACAATGTGCACAGCTTCTGCTTTCAATATTCACACATGGTGGCTGGGATGTAACATAGATGGATTACTCTCTGTCCCTGTGGTGGTTACGTTGTGGGGCAGGGTTAAAGAACCTGCTGTCACTGAACCAGCACATTCTTCACCATGCGATTCATCACAGCCGGAGGCCCGCTGTTTCTACCACCTTGGTGTTTCCGTGCTGCAGCTGTCTTAAAGAAAAAAAAAATGTAAAACTCTCTGCTTTCGTCTTAATAACTGGAACACTGTAGTGACAGAGGTGTTAGCTGTACCATAATCGGCTGATGTGATATATAAACAAGCTGACACTCAAATTTCACCCTGCATGGAAATTCAACAGAGTAATGAATGTAAATATACATATGGGCATTTATATCGAACAAACCATTACAAGACTGCCTGGCATACTATTTCAAATCGGTGCTGAAATGCTTCTATCCACCTTATACTGCTTCTCTTAGACAGCACCATCCTTCATGTAGACCAGAGGTTGAGGAGGGTTGGAGGATAATGTGTGCTCCTGTCACTTGTTGAGTGCTGCTTGCATAGTCGAATACACAGCTGTGTGATGCAAGAAATATTGATGTTGCATCAAATGCATGGGTGCCTCCAGCTAAACGCGAAGAGAATGATGATTTTCGTGATTTTCCTCGCGACTTTTCAAAGGAGTGCGATCAGAAGGGAACACTACAAATGCAAATACACGCGATTACATTTTACTGAATGTGCAGCTATGTGAACAAGTTCTAAACTGCACAGGGAACACACATTCTGCACCTTAAGAGAATGCCAAATGGAATTAAAATAGGTCAGGATTCCAGAATTCCAGAGAAATGATGAGCAGGAGCAACGCTGCAATATCGGGGTGGAAAATGACACAGAAATGTTGATCATTTTCTGCTTCACTGTGACATGGGGTAATCTGCTGTGATTTTTTGCAGAAAGCCAGGCTCATGTGTCTTCATCTAACTCAGAGGGAGGCATTTTTCAATAATACAGCTTTTTCAAGTCATCAACACGGTAAAGCCCTCTGGCTGAGAAGAAGAATTCCTCAGAGACCCGGGGGAACTCAGCCTTTATTGGATGGTGTGTGAAAACATCTGCTGCTCAATGTCAGTTCAGTGGGACCACATTAGTACATCCATGATGGATGCCAGCAATTAAAGAAATACCCATCCATACAGCCATGAACCCATCCATCCATCTATCCACCCACACATCCATCCACCTCATCCACCCATCTCTCCATCCACCCATCCACCCACCTATCCGGCCACCCACCCATAAATCCATCCACCCACCCATCCATTCAATCATCTGGGATCCTCAACTTGTGTAACATTTGTGGTTGTGTGGAAGCAGACATTATTGTGCCAGCAGACAACATTATTCCACTCCTGTGAAGGCTCAAGATTGGATGTTGTTTGGCCCCGCTCAGCAGGGACGACCTCTGGTCAGATGTCATTTAGCTGCAACCTTTTTATGCAGCATAGCTATTCCCCCTGGTTATGCTGCCAAAATGATAAAAGTGCACAAACTCTAGACTTTGCATTGTTTATTCCGTGTTAGTTAAGCTGAGCGTGTGAAGTGTTTTCCAGACTAAAGGCACTAAACAGTATGATCTGTTGGTTCTCTTTTCTTCAGAAATGACACATATCTTTCCTGTCATTTCCCAATTTGTTGGAACAGTCAGCAAAAATCATAATGGAATTCCTGCGGGGACAGACAGTGAAAATGGCCCTTGTGTAGGCAGAGTTGCACTGGAGGGATACTGGACGGCAGGCTGAAAATGGAGTGGAAGGGGAGGTGTTTGTCATGAGGGAGAAACAAGACAGTGATAGGAGGAAATGAGAGGATGCTAAAGAATGGAATTTTAAGGTAACAATCACAGCAAAGTGCAATAGACTGTTTTAACCTCTACACCATACAGTGGCAAGAAAAAGTATGTGGACCTTTTGGAATTTAACAATCAATGAAAACAAAGTAAAACTGCTAAAGTAAATCTGAATATTATTCTTGGTAAATATTTTGGTAGTGATTTTTAAATTTTAAATGGTGGTTTAAAGGGAACTCTTTCAAAAGAGCTCAATTTTTTGTGGTGAATCTTATAAGAGTTATATATAACTTCTTTATTATCATGGCAATATATTATTTATGTTGATGTTTAATTTGAGTTAAAAAGAAGACAAGGTACTGAGGGGGTACTCATTGTATGACAAATACGGTCAGGGGGTATACAAGACAAAAAGGTTGGGAACAACTGATCTAAGTCAATAGTTATAATGTGACAATATACAATATAATATGCCTAAATTAATAACAAAAATTCTGTTATTTCATGCCGTCATTGGAAACACCGATAAACACATCATACTGCTGGCGGAAAGAGTGTGAAAACGCTTGAGTTCATTACCTACAAATAGCTATGTGGAGTCAGCTGTTGACTGACAAAATACACCTGAACTTTCCAGAATTATTTTATTGATGATTTAAAGCTGTAAAGTGATTTCAAAGACTAGAGGTTGACCAGTCTGCAGGAAAAAAAAAACACCATGCAAATGGAGACCCTGAGAGGCTACTCTCTACCAAGACTCATCAATGAGAGGAAGAAGCCATCCTCAGGAGTGGCCTATTCCAACAACAACATTCAAAAAACATCCGCTTCATAAGTCTACAGTGAAGTAAGGTATGTATGACAGGACATAGCAGAGGAAGCCACTGCTGACTCAAAAGAACATTGCTTGCATGCCTGACTAGCATGCCTGAACTGATAAACCCAACATTGAACTCATTGGAAAGAACACACAGCACTGCATGTGGCATAAAAATGGCACTGCATATCACAAGGAAAACACCAGCATCACTTTAAAGCATGGTGGAGGAAACCTCCTGCTTTGCTACATCAGGACCTGGTGGGCTTCCTGACATGGAGGGGAAGATGAATAATGTGGATAATGTGAGAATGTGTGCACACCAGCTGAAACTCTGCAGAATTTGGGTGATGCAACAGGACATTGAACCAAAACAATAGAGGAAGTACACAATAGAGTGACTTCAGAAAAATAAAATCTGCTTTGTGGAGAGGCCAAGTCAGAGTCCAGATCTCAACCCAACAGAGATTCTACAGAAAGACTTGGAGAGCCATACATAATGAACATAACACAAATGCATTACACAGGGAGAGAGAGACAGAGCTGAAGCAGCTCAGGCGAAGAAGACTGGGCTAAAATTCCTCCTGATCAATGTACAAGTGTGATCCACAGCTATTCAGCAGTTATTCATTTCAAGGTTTCGCTTACTTTTGATTCTCTAATTCTTAATCTTATTTTCCCCAGTAGGGGCTAAAGCTTAATAAGACAGATGGATGCTCTGTGCTTATTATGTGAGCAACATGTGTTGTCCCGTTGTATGTGTATTAGTATGGAGTGCAGCATTGTTGGTCCCTGGAGTGGCTTTGCAGCAGCCATGTACCTCTGACATAGGAAAATGGATCAGCATTCAAATACTTGGGCTTTCTTCTCATAAAAATGAAAACATCCTCGTAAAGGTCTCTCTCTCTCCCTCCTTCTCTCTCCCTCAGACATACACGCACAGACCAACACATCTTTGCTTCAACAGAAGTTTAGCTGTGTGTGTGTGTGTGTGTGTGTGTGTGTGTAAGTAGGTCATGCATCCACAGTGAGAAAATGCTAAAACAAGATCCAACTTAACTCATAGAAATGAAAGATGGGATTGTATATCTGGTACCAGATATGTTTTTCAATTACCACCAAGAATATACTGCACTGTGTGTGTGTGTGTGTGTGTGTGTGTGTGTGTGTGTGTGTGTGTATGTGTGTGTTACATAAATACAACTAATTTAATCTTTAACAGTGTAAATATAACGTGGCCTCCTGGGAATGCTTCTCTGTACAGATTTATGTGATATGCTCCTTTTTACAATTAAGGCTGTTAATATTCTTTTCAGTAATTTACCGTTCCAGATCCACTGTTGTCCTTTATATTTTATAGTATGGCTAAATAATATCACGGACAGCAAACACATGTCTCTGCGTCACCTATGGTGTGTGACATTTGATTGACATTTTGGTCTCTGAAGTCACTACAGATCATGCACATACAAAGATCTCTAAAAATAAGTATTTCCACTTTAACAAACTTTTATTTGTTGGCAAACTCAGTGAAATTAAGTCTAAAATCAGTAAACTACTTTCTTTGAAATAGTCGTGGTAAAGTGGGGGGGCACAAAAGTAGCCAATTAACAATACTCTGACATTACAGAAGCATAAAAAATAACTATTACAAATAAAATAAAATAAATATAAATATTTATAATAAAAAAAATAATATTTCAATCAACTTTGGAACAAACTTTTCAAAATATTTAAGTCTGTTCTCCCACCAGTAAATCCCAACACATAAATCATTGTGCTCTTCAGGTTCTACATTCTGTAATTGTACTGTATGTTATTTGAAGGATGTTTCACATCACCAAAAACCTCATCTGGCTCCTTTCGACATGGAGGAGTAGCGGCTCTACTCCGAGCTCTTCCCGGATGGCAGAGCTTCTCACCCTATCTCTAAGGGAGAGCCCAGCCACCCTGCGAAGGAAGCTCATTTCCGCCGCTTGTACCCGCGATCTTGTTCTTTCGGTCATGACCCAAAGCTCATGACCATAGGTGAGGGTAGGAACGAAGATCGACTGGTAAATCGAGAGCTTCGCCTTTCGGCTCAGCTCTCTCTTCACCACAACGGACCGGTGCAGAGTTCGCATTACTGCAGATGCTGCACCGATCCGCCTGTCGATCTAATAAATATACATATTTACTACAAGTCCAAATGTAAAACCATTGAGATATTAATTCCTGTCCATATAATGTAGTACTGATAGCAGTTGGATCCTAAATTGAAATCAGATTGTGTACTATATACACAGATACACAGGGAATAGCACCTCCAGGATATTGTGTCAGTGTCAAAATAGGCCTGGTACTTCTGTGAGATGTGTACTACACTAGACCCCTGAAGGCCTGCTGTGGTATGTGGCATTACATTTTGAGCAGCAGATCCATTAAATCCTGGAAGTCGTGAGATGGAGCTGCCATTACTCAGCCTTGTTTGTCCATTATATCCCACCAGTACTCGATAGGATTAAGATCTGGGGAATACTGACGAAAAATCGACGCCTAAAAAACATTCCAGAAACATTTTTGAATTGCAGAGTACATTATCCTGTTGAAATGGGCCACAGTCATTATAGAATATTGTTTCCATGGCAGTGTACATAGTCTGTAACAATGCTAAAGTAGGTGGTATGGGTCATCCACATCCAAAGCACAAGTGTTCCCAGTAGAACATTGACAAAATGATCGCGCTGCCTCCACCAGCTTGCCTTCTTCTCATCATGCATTCTAGCACCCTGTATTTCCCCACCATTTACTCGATATGGGCACTTTCAGTGGTGTACAGGGGTTGGCATGGGTGCCCTGTCTGGCCTGCAGCTATGTATCGCCAAACACAACTCATTGGCAAGAGTTGCATAATCCAAAACATTTCCAAAACATTTCTTGGAGACCCATCATTCACTACTTTGGTAATTTGAGCTTGTCTGTTTGATCGGTGAACTCGGACAGTTTGCTCCTTCAGTGCATCAGTGACATCGGGTTGCCCGTGAGCCTGTCATGGTTCTTTCCTTTTAATAAAAACCGACCACCGCAGACCACCCACGAGCTCTGGTTTTGGAGATGCTCTGACACAGCCAGGTTGTCATCGCAGTTTAGCCCAGATATTGCATTGTTGTCTTGTGCAATTAATTATTTTGCAAAAAATTGCACTGGAGGTAAAAATTAAACAAGAGATTGTGTGAGGGTCTAATCCTTTAATATTCAAGCTTAACATTAATTGAATAAGAAAAGTGTCGGTTATATCACAACTGAAATTTTCCTGAACAAAGACCTCTTCAATCTGTATGTTGTTGGTTAAAACAAAAAAAAACTTCCCCCATCCATTTTTTTAGTAGATAATAATGATGGCAATTTTTCTTCAATGTTTTATTCAATTAGGTTAATTGTAATGGTATTTGGAATGACTTAGTACCACCTTTATCTGGTAAAAAATGACAAAAAAACTGTCACAATTGGTTGCTAGACTTAATAGTGATGAATTGGAAATGACCGCCATGCTATTATAGTCCGAACCACATCTGACACATGAAATGAATATACTATATTTCATTTTTGACTGAAGTTTAACAAAATGCAATGTGGAGGTTGCCTATCATCAAAGGTTGCCTCCTTTACCAGATTCCTCATACATTTTTAGTCTAAAATATTCTTTAATTGCCATAACTGAAAGAAACCAGTCTCTAGATCACATCTTGCTTTCTTCATACCTTACATTTCTTATCTGTCCAGCTCCTCTGAGGAAGCTGAGTTGGCATCTCCACGTGCCTCCAGCAAAAACAAGACAAAGAAGACGCTACTGGGATGACTGGCAAAGCTGTCTTGCCCTCAGCATTACTCACTAGCACCAGTTAACTCTCCCCTAATTAGGAACAAATTTATAATGGATGAAACCCTAATGCATCGCTGGAAATTACTGCATGTTGTACGTGTCTTTGGCCACAGTCACGCTATATTAGACGTGCATTTCAACACTGATGGATGCACGATACGTGATCGTATCTAATGGGTGTTACCATGCTTCCATGAGACAGGTTTCACACTGTTGGTTTTCAGCTGCAGTGCTGGCCAGCTCATTAAAACCACGCTGCCTTGAAAAATATAGGGAGGTAAAGAACAGTAGTGGATTTTGCCATGAAAAATGTCCAGGAGAATCAGATTTATCTCCAGGGGTCCCTGCTGGGGTGGTTTATGCGCTGCTCCAGCCCTTTGATGTCGTCCATTGATCTCCCAGGCCCATGTCTGCACTAGCCAGAGGTTTGCTTAACCTTATTAGTGTAATGGAGGGGAGTAGAAAGCTCGAGACTTGGAAGGGACGGCGTAAACGAGGATTTGTTTGTGGTTGTTGATGATGATCAGTCTGTATCACTTACAGCCTGTTTCTTTGCCTATAATCAAGGCCAGGGAGGAAGCGAGGAGGGCGAGCTGCAGCTGCTTTTTGAAAAGGGGGTTGGGTTCAAGCGCAGCGCTGCAGTCAAGTGTCGTAAGCGCATGCTTTCCCCACTGTGATACATAATTTGTTTTATAGCATGGGTAGTACTGTAGAGTGTATGGTTTGACTTTGAAGAAGGGGTAGAGGGGATTTGGCTCCGTTTGGACCGAGCTGAACTGATAAACACAGGAGCACCGTGGGGTTTGGCTCAGCTGCCTGCTGGTGATGCTGACACGCAGTGGCACGCCATTTACTGTGAGATGCATCAGCAGTCGCAGATGTTGTAAATAAACCCATTATAGACCTCACTGTTTTGTTTTGTTTTTTACTACTTCTATTTGATAATTGTTGATTTCTGATAATCCGTAATCACCAGCACTTGGAGAGCGAACCACAGATCTTCTGTGGATGTAGGCTTCCTCAAATCCATCTGTATCTTCATGTAATCCCAGACACAACTTGATGATGATGATGGTGATGAGCTCAGGGCTCTGTGGGGGCCACACCATCATTTCCAGCAATTTTTGTTTTTTCTTGAAGCTGAAGATGGTTGTTAATGACCTTGGCTCTATGTTTGGGACATTGCTGCAGAATAAATGTGAGACCAACCATACGCCTCCCTGATGACAGTGCATGACGCCGACTTACCTGCCTGTATTTCACCGCCATTCACCCTGACCAAATCTCCAACGTCGTTTGCAGAAATACAGCCCCAAACTTGCAAAGGAACCTCCGCCATGCTTCACGGTTGCCTGCAGCCATTATTGTACCGCTGTCCAGCCCTCCGGCGAACAAAGCGCCTTCTGCTGCAGCCAACGCAAATTTTGACTCATCGGTCCAGAGCATCTGCTGACATTTTCCTGCACCCCAGATCCTGTGTTTTCATGCATACTTGAGTGGCCTTTTGGCCTTTTCCAATGTCCAACTCTTTTCCAATTTCCAATGTATACCAACTCTTCCACTGTACTACCAGTACTACCGTATCCATCTACTATGCTCTGTCTACAGTAGATGGGTGTACCTGATCCTCACTGTGGAATGTGTATGTGATTCCCACTGGCTTCTCCCAGTTCTCAGCTGATGGCACTGCTGGACATTACTAACTTGACTTTACGTGTCAACTGCTGCACTAAATTTACTTGGATGACCACTGCATCTGAGATCCTCAGTGTTTCTTTGTGCTTTTTCAAAAGGCCTTGAACAGCTCATCTTCAAATAGCAGTCTTTGAAAGATTTGTCTGCGAAAGACCTTGCTGACGCACTATAACTACCTTGAGTCTCGCTGCAGTGGCCAGTTTTGTCATTTTTGAACCACTAGGAATCAAGGACGTGTGCGTGCGGTATGTGTACCCGTGTGTGTAGGGGGTAGATTTTATCATGGCATATGTGTCCAGCTCTGTTACATCACTTGTCATCTGCTCCTCTTTTACCTTTGGATCTCTGCCACAGCTCCCTTTCCATCATACGTTAATGTGGAACTTGAAGGAAAGCCAATACAAACGGCTGAGACTCAGCATTTCACGTCTCTCCCCCATAGATAGAAGTGCTAGATGTTGTTTGATGCTTGTCATGATCAGATATGTCCCCTTGCAAATAGCCAAAAGTCAGATTAAGTAAAGATTTATGTGTTTAGGTTGCCCTGACTTTCCTCCACAGCTTGCAGTGTTACCTCCAACGTAATAGCATCCGATTATGCAGATTCTCTCTGTCAACAACTGCAGTTCAGAGAGTCTTGATTGTCACTGTGCTCTGCCTTTAACTTCTGGAATGTCTTTTTGATGGTTGCTTTGGTTCAGGTCGTAAGGTTCAAGATGGTAGAAAAGTGGAGCAGCTTGATTGCTTTCAGCTGATAGTGCTAGTAATTTTTCCAGTTGCAAATGAGCATGTTACTCTCATGACGAGTCTGCATGAACCGAATCACACAGCAGGTTCCACTGGAACACACCCATAAATGTTGGCAACTCAGGAGGACTGACTCGTCTGGCTTCAATGTTTTTGCATGTTCTTGCTGACTTGGGAAAAGAAACTCAATCATTTTTGAATGCATGGGTTCAGTAATTATAGCTACCTTTCCCTCAGTTTTATTTAGAAATATGCATAATAATGCATAATATTTTAATGATGCCATCAATAATATACTGTAAAGTAACTGTATAAAGCAATACATTATGTCTACAGAATCCTAAAGCCATTTATATGCTGTGACACAGTGGGCAGAATTTTAAAAAGTGTCTAAAGGAACTATCAAAATATCCAAGAGTGCCCAAAGGGAGAGATTATTGTTATGAACGTTCACCATTTGACCCTGAAAAATGCCTTAAAATTCACAGCTGAGTCACAGCTGGGCAGCGGCTTTATTTCCACATTGATGTTTGCGTAGAGTGGCATAAAAACAATGAGTGAAAAACGTTCTTGCACTTTTGTGTGAAGAGGAAGAGTTGACATAAGGGAACAGTCTGTGTGTTGGTGATAGGCTCACATATCGTATTCTGCCCGCACGAAAGGCTGTCATCCAAGGCAGATCAGGCAGACTAATTCAAAGGACTTATGCATGCTTAACAGCACTCTGTTTGGTTTTAGCGGTTTATTTACTATGTGCTGTTTTGTAACTGTGTTCATAAAGCTCTTCTTCCCTTTGCGGCTAACCTTGACACTGGAAATGTTTTTTACTTGATGCACTTTTTTTTCTTTCAATCTAATGCTATTGCAAGTGATGTGCGTGTTTTGAATTATTTAACTTGCGGCATCTACATTTTATCTGATGAGTAAGGTGAAAAAAAAAAAAAAAACATCCAGCGACCATAAAAGAAATGCACCATACATTTATCCAGCCAGTGAAAGAATGCTGAGGGGCAGCATACTGATGCGCTCGTCGTCTGTTAACGATTGCTCATTCTCATTCCATGATATCCCCCCTGTGTGTCACTGAGCAAGAGGCAGAAATACCATCTGGACAGGTTACCAGTCTATCACAGAGCATACACAGCATTTCTTCAACTGGATACCATTTTCTTTGACAGAGAGAGAGATTGACAACAATATGTGGTGGAGGGAAAATTCCATTGTAACAATCGTAGTATACCACTACCTTAGGACATTGTGGTTGGTTAACATTTTTGTTTGGTTTTATACAGTATATACAGTATACTATATACACATATATATATGTGTATATATATATATATCTCGTCTTGTTGTGAGCGCTACCATATGGTCAAGAAACACCCAGCACAAGCTTGGCACCAGCCTTAGCAGAACACGGAACACTTGTCTGTATTATTATTTTCTTTACCCAATGGTGAGCATTTTAATCTTCATCAGCTCAACAGCATTAGGATTTGCCCTGATGACATTCTTTCGTTTGGAATGAAACTTGACTGCTTGAAGTTTTGCCTCAGCAGCCCTGGGAATTTACAGAGCTGCTTCCATCACTGAAATACCTCCAGATTCCAACATTTTTATTCTTTGCCATTCTAATTAAATTAACATGGCTGTCAAAAGGATTACTACTCATATAATTCATATACATTTTCAGGTTCTTGTTTCCTATAAACTAAAAATGCCTCTAATGGATTTACATTACATCATTTGACTGCTCAGCAGTTAACATTTTAGACCTGCATGTGTGCGTGAGTAGACAGGCTTTTCTGGCATGAAGCCAGGGTGGCGTTAATTGCACAAATCACTGCCTGTAATCATATGACTCTGAGTGAATTTGAATTAATATCATTTATAACCAGCAACATCCAATTTTAGGTTGTTTCTGAAGATGTCAAGATGTTCTTGAAATGGCTTGACTTCCCGCTGACCCTGATCTAATTCCCTGAGCAGCCGTGTCCTCCACTTGTCATTTCCCTTGAAATTGAAAGATGATCAAGCCGGACTGGAAGAAATCAAAGAAAAACAATGAGTGGATGAAGGAGGAAGGGGTTGTGGCCAAAGAGTGGGCCTGGCTGGGGTGGATGGGGATTTGCCATGTGGGCATTGAGCATCCTCATCTGATTTGCTGTCTCTAATTCTGCCTCCACAAGACAGAAAGCACCCAGCTCCAGTCAACCATTTATTATGCATGGGTGAGCTTTATTGCATTATGTTTTTTTAGGCTAGCACACTTAGCAGGCTTGCACAACCCCTCTCCACCAACTCAGTGAATAATTTAGGGCTAGGGCATTAGGCCCGGAATAGTAGAGCTTAATCAAAGGCTACAGCTTTCAGTGTAGTTCAGCACCACCCCATCAGCACATGTAACCCTAAACTTGGCACACAATTGATTTTTAAATAGGTATCTTAAACTGCAGGCCCGAGGCAGACATTGAAGAGGTTCTCCACAGTGTATTCAGAAATCATATTTCTAATCAATGCAATTCAATTGTCTTGACCAGACAAAACATTTAACAACTTTTTTCATGCAGCATCTGTGTAAACCTTTCTTCTGTTGTGTATGTGTCAGACTCGATTCCACGCACCCTGCTGCTTTGGACTACAGGGCTCATGGGCAGATGGCAACACTTTTCTATGCATTTAGTCAACTGGCCTGTACTTTCCTTATTTAAAGGTAGCACCTCTAATTAGAATGTTTTTTTGATGATGCTGTCCATCCAGATATTACCTTTTTTTCTTCTCCCCAAAAACTCACAACTTATTGTGGATAATAGAATGTGCCGCATGTGCCAGGCTATGTCCGCATTACTCAATCTAAATCAATCTAAATCCTTGCAGCAGCTTTTTGAGAGGGGAAAGAAAGTAGTTTTACAGTCAACTTGTCCTGAAAACCAACCTTTTTATTTTGTTCGAAAATGATGTCCGCAAAAGACAGAACATGAACCTAAATAAATCAAATAAAATGGGCTGATACAATATTTATTTACATTGAATAAAAAAAAAAGCTATACACAGTCATCATTTTAACAGTTGAACATACTTATGTAAGAACATATCGTCTAAATCATCTAAAATGCATGAAAGAGTAAAACGATTGATTGTATGTAGCTCGGCTTTATTAACAAAAAAACAGACATGGAGAATGACAGTGTTACAGGTGCAGGATGTATTTAATGTGGATGTTACCGTCAGGGTTTGCATGGATCAGCAACGTTAACAGCAATGGTGCTTGTAATTTGTCCATGGTCAAACACTCGGCATTCCTGAAATTTGATTCCACATTGGGACAACATATAGTGCCGTTAGAGCCGCCACATGAAATAATGGTGTTGCACCAATTGCACGCAGCATTCTCCTCATCTACGTTTTGGAAGTGAAGCTGAGCTTTAAACCACTTCTTCCCCTCCACGGTTTCCTCATGATTGAATCAGTTTTTCGATTCCCAGCCCTATCTTAAACCGCACCTTTTGAAAGTATGTTTCCTGGTGCTTTTCCTGATTGTCTGGGTGTCCACTCTAGTGGAGATGTTTTAAACTGCCTGGATATTGATCCATTTGGAGGCATCCTCCCCATTTTCATGTCTGTAAGTCAACTATTTGTTTTCAGAGCCTTTTAAAATAGCTGCATTCTGCATTTTGGCACAGCATATGTTTGTTATCTCTGTCTGTCTGTCTGACTGTCTGTCTGACTGTCTGTCTGTCTGTCTGTCTGTCTGTCGAAACGGACAGACACAGAGCTTTTGAAGCTCCATCAGTCTGGCCTACATATTTTCCACATCGTGTAGCGAAGGCTGTTTTTAGCACAGGAACAGGAGAAACACTGGTTTCAAAGCAATGCTGTGTCAGTTATATTACTTCTTTGCAGATTTGTAAATATAAAATGCTCTCTCTCACTCTGTCTCTGTCTCTCTTTCTCTCACGCACACACACACGCACTCTTATATTGCTTTAACATGATACAAGTTTCATGTAATTGTTCTTGTATTCCCCCCCTTCCTCGGTATTGTGTGTCATTTTCACCTACCGTTTAGACCCCGGTTGTCTATCTCTGTCCCTATTCTGGGACTTCTTCATACCATTCATTGCCCCCCCCCTCTCTCTCAATATTGCTTTCTCTTTTTCTTCACTATTAAACGCATCCAGACTTCCTTCAGGGGCTAATCCTGTTGGAGACGTTTCAAGGAAAGCGGATTATCTGTTGGAGCGGCATGATTTTTGGAGAAAGTTCACTCACACTTGATTAAATTAATCATTGTCCTTCTAAACCCCTTATAAGTCCCTCCTAGCAGATATTTTGAGTGATAAGTAGCCACCCTAAAACACCATATTGACCCACGGGTAGTCTGTTTTTTTAACCCTGACATAGACACACACTGTCAGATAGCTTGATTTATTCTGACATTTTCATTCTCCATTGGTTTGTTTGATTTTAAGTCTACCATTTGATTTATTATTATTTGTTGGCTTGAATGTAACAGACCAATGCATGATTGGATTTACATTTCAGGATTTTTAAGTGTCAGCACATGTCATGGTTGCAGTTTTCGTGATTTTTAGCAGCAAAAGAGTCATGCGAGAGTGTGCACTTGCATGCGTATGCGTGTTGTTTGTTGTTTAATGCAAGGTGAGCAGTGATCAGTGAGGCATCACAGGTGGACAGGATGCAACACAACCTTGAAATGATAGATGATAACCTTTCCACTACTCTTCAGCCATCCCTCCATCTCTCCCACTCTCACGCCTCGTTCAAGCCAGGGCCACCTCCTCCAGAGTCTGCTCAGGCTCCATTTAACAAGAATATCGTCTCATTGCACCACTGTGGTATTTTAAAACTTACTGTATCCACTAAGAGATTCAATTTAAAGCCCTGAAATTTATTTTCAAAGGAAACAATTACAGCTGATTCTTCAGGGGGCACGAAGCAACGGTGTTTATGAGGGATAATTAATATACAGAGTAATTACTCAGTGGCTACAATGGGTCGCTATGGTGTTGGGAGGGTTTTTTATAATATAATTATACCTTTTCCAAACCCTCAAAAAAAAAAATTTGATTTGTTTCCGTTATGAGGTCTTTTTCTTTTTTTTTTAAATTAATGTCTGCTGCAATGATAATGTTTTTAAATGTTTGGAGTTAATAAATAGCAAAAATTTAATCTAAATATTTTTTTTTATTTTGGGGCCATCTATTTATTCTAATAAAACAAAATATTTACAGAGGAGTGGCTTTACTTGGAAGCCATCTCAATTTTGGAGTTTACTTCCACATATGCTTTAAGCAAGATTCATTTTATTGTACCTCCATGTGTTTAAAAAGTTCCTGCTTGAATAAATATTGGATGGACATGCACAGTGAACCAGATGAGCAAAACATACAGGTTGAAAACTACATGTGGTCAGATTTAAGTCAGAAAAATGTGATTACGACGGCCTAATATTTCATCAGAACTGTGGCAAACTGATAAGCCCAGTGGGACTGAAATGATAATTAAACTGGTTATAGTCATGGAGTTCACTTGCTAAGTCTGCGTTTAAAATCGTAGTGGCAAACACTAAGATAATTGATGTGCTCCACACATTCATGCATGCTTCCCTGTGCAGACGTGGATGTGTGTTTATGCATGTGTAGTGTGGATGCCATGTTTGTCATGCATCCTTGCTGCCGTGCTCTACTCTGCCTCTCCCGGGAGATTCATCTTGTTACATCACGATCCACTCACTCAGCTCATGCCCTGAATCAGAAGCCTTTCAGGTTTTACTCTTCAGGTCTGAATACCGCGCGCAAAACTGAGGTCATCTGTCTTCTACAATCACTTTATCCTTTGGCATATTTCGCATAGGGATATGGTAATTCTTTTCACACTGGGATGGATGATTAAACTGGACCGTTGGCAAATGGGAGTGAAAAAAAAAAAAATCACATTTATGCACAGCTGCGTGTAGGTTTAAGGGTATATGAAAGCACATTATTTCTACCTCCTCTCCTGCATACTCCATAATTTATGATTAAGGCTGAGATTTTGGTTCCCTGTTTATGAAGAGAGCCATTAATAAGCATGAAAATGAATATAAATGTGTCAAATCAAGCTCAGATGGTAAAGCAGCAACAGTGACTGCGTCATGTGAAGCCATTTAAAAGTCATTCATTGCCTTCAAATTTCATTTGGCAGATGTATTCATAACTGATTCTAAAAGACTCTTTATGTCCACAGCTGCATTTGCATTTGTGTATTGAGTGTTGGTAAAATGTATCATGCGGTATAACAGCAGCTACGCTCTGCAACACTGTATGCTGACATACATTTGCCACATGATGGTGTAAATGCATGCCATGTAGGCCTTTGTAATATGGCCTGTCAGGGCTATTCTCATGCATTTTCCATATATGTTATTATTTCATTTATTAGGAGTGCACATTAAAAGCATGCCATTGTAAGGTCACATACCATAAAATCCCTGTTGTATTTTATCAACAATGCTGACAATTTGATATTCAGACAGAAGGTATGTGAAATTATGAATAGACCACGGCACACACCTGAGCCATGCCATCATGGGGTCATCGCCGTGACCTTCCCAAACAAAAGCTTTTTCCTCATTTCAACACTTTGTCTTTTATTTAACTCCTGGCCCTATACCCATTTATGTCGTAATTCTTGATGTTCTCTTTCATTCTATGAATTGTCTTTTAATTATGATTGTAGTTCTTTGTCAGAGCAAGCCACCATTCTGAAGCCTTTTTAAAAAAATTGTTGCAAAGTTCCTCTCCTGGGTTTTTTTGGGTTCCATGTTTAATTGAGGATTCAATTTGAAGCTCTTGTAATTATTCTACATGGACAGGTAACTGTCTAGGTAAGAGATTTGGCACAGAGTAAATCACTATTGGAACAGTAAGACCCAATTTTAATATGAACCCTTTCAGTAAACACTATTAATTTCAAAATAATGTCTATCAAAAGTCAGCTCCAGAGCTATCTGTTTAGACATGGATTAGCATGTTCCTATGTTACTGTCTGGATATATTTTTGTAGCTTAATGCCTCTGTGAGGGAAAAGAATCTCTTCTGTTCCAATAAAGAGGCTTATTGGAAAAAAAGGACAGTACCAAAATCAGCAAGTTTAAGCAGTATTCCGTCATGACAAACACCAAAAACCATCTCAGATGCCTCTAAACCAAAAGCAGTATATCCAAACTAATGCTGCTTGGAGCCTTTTCAGGTCAACATAGCACAGATCTTACTGGGTGGCTGTTGTTGTTTAACAGATGCTGTTTTTCAATGCCCAGATCACAAATGTTGTCCCTCAGCTCTGTCACAGTGTTTGGCGTTATAGTCAGTATATGGCCTCATGATGTGGATGATCAGTTAATCCCTCACTGTAGCTACATAAAAAGAGCTCCATGTTATAATTAGACATGGAATCTACCCTATTATATTGATGCTTTTTAGTATCCTGATGCAGATTTATCATCAGTGCATGTCTACACTGTGCAAGAGTTCAATATGTTATATACTGCATCATGAGAATCTTGGTCCACAGCATTGAATCTATTTTAATGCTGTCTATTCATATCAATGTATAGTTAACACTCAGTGACACAGAGACTTAAGGGCACCTTACAGCATAAAACAGCAGGGCCTGGCATGTAGCGCTCTTCTACTTTGATGATTTCTACAGTGCTGATCTGATGTAATCTAGGTATCCTGTCACAAACACTGTGGGGATACATTATGCACTGTCCCTTGTTTATGGCTCTCATTGTTATAAATGGCTCTGTGGTTCCTCACTGTCAGCCCAGGATTAAGATTCTGCACACTGAGTGAGTGAGTGAGTGGGTGTGCAGGGAGTGAGGCAAGTTATTGGAAGACACATCATTATCTTCCAGATATCTCATCATGAGCTTCTCACCTTGGTGCTTCCTCAGCTTTGCTGCATGCTCACGCCAGCAGAAAATAGGTCCAAGAAGTTGTACTTCCTCCAGTGTACTTGAATGTACTCACCTCCACTTCTAATATTTAATATCTGTGTGCAAATTTATGGTCCGTTTGCATGTCTCACAAGTTAGTGTTATGGTATATTCCCAAATGCAGACAGAGAAAGATCAATCCAAAATGGTTGAGGAGGCTATGGTGGTTACTTCCATACTTCCATCATTCTCACATACTTTACACTCAAACATTTCACCCTTGTGTCTCTCAAACTGTCTCTCAAGACCTGAGTGGTGGTAGTAGCTCAGTCCTAGGTGGTGATAGATCAGTCTTAGGTGGTGGTAGATCAGTCTTAGGTGGTGGTGGATCAGTCCTGGGTGGTGGTAGATCAGTCCGAGGTGGTGGTAGATCAGTCCTAGGTGGTGGTAGATCAGTCCTAGGTGGTAGTAGATCAGTCTTAGGTGGTGGTAGATCAGTCCTGGGCAGTGGTAGATCAGTCTTAGGTGGCGGTAGATCAGTCCTGGGTGGTGGGTATATTAGTCATTAGTGGTGGTAGACCAGTGCTGGGTGGCAGTAGATCAGTCCTGGATGGTGGTAGATCAGTCCTAGGTGGTGATAGATCAGTCTTAGGTGGTGGTAGATCAGTCTTAGGTGGTGGTGGATCAGTCCTGGGTGGTGGTAGATCAGTCCTAAGTGGTGGTAGATCAGTCCTAAGTGGTGGTAGATCAGTCTTAGGTGGTGATAGATCAGTCCTGGGCAGTGGTAGATCAGTCTTAGGTGCTGGTAGATCAGTCCTGGACGGTGGTAGATTAGTCCTGGGTGGTATTAGACCAGTCCTGGGTGGTGGTGGCTCGGTCCGTAGCTCTGGTGACACCCCACCTTGTGCCCTCACTTTGACCCTGCAAGGAGTGGCCAAGAAAAAAAATAAAACGGAAAAAAAAAAACAACTTTCATTTCTTCTTTAGCATGACTTTATCTCAATTATATCATTTTTGTTAAATAGGAATGGCTTTGTCTGATGCTGGACTGTACATATATGCATTATATTCATAGCAAAGTACAATTTCTCGAGAAAGCCTTCTGCCCCGGGATGCTTTCAGCTCAATCATCAAAAAATTCATTGTGCTTGAGGCCACCGACAGACATTCAACATGGTACAAAAAAGATGACATTGTCCTTGCTCAAGAAGCCCCCTCTGACAAAGCCGAAACTGTAGGAAAGGTCTTAGCCCAGAAAGACGAATTAAGCGGTGAGCTGCACCCTTTGTTGAACAATATAATGACAAACGCGTCCATGTACTCCGTTCTTCAGTCCAGACCTCTGGACATTACTTTGAATAAAAGCAAATTGGAACGCAGGGCTGGAGAGCGCTGAGTGACGCACGCGTCCTCACAGTGTGATCTGGCGGCCACATCATCTCACCGTGTCTTTTTCTGACTCTACACGATCTGGCATTGCAGCTGCTGTCTGCTACCAACAAGGCAAGGGCATCAACAATTACTTTTCTATCCCAAGCTTGTCATTCCACTAAATTATTGATTAGGATATGATCATCCTTTGTCAGGCCGTCAGTCACTTAAGCCCCTCACTGAGAGAAAGTGAAATATCCAGAGATTTCTGTGATTCCTTTTCTCTGTCCTGCAAAGACCTGAATTAATGAGAACCTTTTTTCCAGATGCCTGTCTGCTGCCACTAAGTAAGATGGCTGTGATAGCCTCTATTTCTGTCATCATTCCCTGACAGCAGCTGGTGGTAGGGTTTTTTTCAGTTTTTGGCAAAGCTGTCAATAATATCATGTAACATCCTTTCAGTTTTTGCCGATTGTCGATAGTTTTAGCACCCCAAATAAATATTCCAGTAAACAGTATTTAAGTAAAATCTCAAAAAAAACCTTGTGGTTGCTCAGCCTTAATGTGATTTTTTTCTTTTAGAGGGAAAACCTGTCTCAGGATTTTACTATTTACTATTCTTTTATGTTGGTTCACTTCCTTACTTAATTTTATTGGGTGTTTACCATTTCCTCAAGTCATAAATGACTGGAAGTCTTGGCCAGACTATGGCTCTGAAAACTACATGACTTCACTTTTATAGAGACATGATTTGATAACAAGCTTGGGATTACTCAGACACTCCCACAACTGGAGTACAACACAGCCGACACTGTGCCACACTGTGCCTCCCAAACCGTGTTGCATAAAGCTCAACAGAGTGTGCATGAATCAAGGGAAAAACAGGCTTGCTAAATGGAATCCACGACAGCGGAAGATAGTCAAACTAAAATGTGTTCTTCACACTCCAGTGGAAGGTTTCAGTATAGGTTTTAATGGGTTTAATAGGTTTGTGGTTTGGGGGGTGGGGGCACTGTGACTGACTCAGCTCTGCTCACAATAGTGTAGGTGAATGCATAAAAGTTACCCCGATACCACACTCTTAGTTTGCTTCTGCTCCAACTCAGCGTCCAAACATTTCCATTTCAAAGGCCTTCATTTCATTTTTTTAGGCACAATGGTGAAGTGGAGATACATCATCCACCGTTATTTTTCATGATAATTTCAATATGTTAAATATTCGTTGCTTTATGATATAAAAAACAGTTTATTTACTAATCCAAATGGTGCAGGATGGTACAGAGAAACCTAACATTATCTTGGCCATGAGGCAATCTGTTACACAAGTCTCGTAAATGCCCCCAAAAAGCCAATAACTCAACTGATGGGTGGTTCATTTACACAAATTGATAGTGTGAGGTAGTTTGAGATGTGTGTCAATGTTAATTACCTGCATGAATTGAGGGTATTTTTCCACTAACGTGATGCAAGCTTTGGTCGAATGCGTAAATGCCCCCTTTTATAACAGGGTTTTACCAGAATGTTGTCTCAGGCAGATGCTAAATGGAAACCCGCATGGGATGTAACGTGTGCGTGTTTGTGTGTCTGACTTTATTCTCCAGCTGTCTCATTCCGCACAGAGCACATTAATGTTAAGACAGAGGCATGCGACGTGGGCAGCTCATTACAGAGGAATCCGTATGATGTGAATTGTGATTTGAGGAAGAGCTGGAGTTAAATTTGGGAATACATGTTAAGAGAAAACAGGTGGGAGGACGAAAGAGTGAAATCCTGCCAAATCAAATCTCTGAAGGTTTTGTAGTTGTGGAAACAAAAAAGGACTGATGTAGAGGCAAAAGATAATCTACCACAGAAATGCAGATAATATCAACCCACAGGACCCATGTACTTCCTGGAAGACAAGTTCCAGGAATTACCTTCTACTTTGGATGGGAAAGTGGTTTTATCTCACGCCAACTGATCCAGTTTCAACGAACACATTTGTTTGCAGCCTATCAGATTTATTTGATCATCACCGATGATCCACTGTGATCATTTTAGTGTCCACCATTTGGCTCAAACTGACATTGAGGATTAATTATATTACACACTTTAGTGTATTTAGCAAATGCTGAAAGTGTGTTTCAAGAATACTTAAAAAAAATCAAAAACCTATACACATTTTCAGATGACCTACTTACAACTGGAAACTGGAGTGTGGGTATTTGACTAAAACATCTGGAAACATGCAAAATAGAACAACAACATGTAACACCTCCTTCCCGTCTTTTGCCTTCCCTCTCCACCCATCTCTCAATCCGTCCAGAACTTGTACTCCTTCTTCTGCCCCCTCGCATAATTACAGCAGCTCTGCAGCTCTTGCACTCCCGCCATCCATATTGCTGTTCACTTACCCGAAACTGACCTCTGTGGTTCTGCTGAGTAGGCCCGATGTTTTCTTTACTGGAGGAAAGTCCGTCCTTCATTCCATAAGCGATGATGGATGTAATGGATCAGATCAGATAAAATAAGATAGAGTCTTCATCCCACATCAGAGGAAATTCTTTTGTAATTGAATTCACTTTAAAATGTATGAAAATGCACTACAAACTTAACATAAAAATGCACTGTATACACATGCTGCCCATTTACCCATATACAGAACCTGCAGTAGTCTAAGTTGAAGGAGCTGCTTAAGGCCCCCCACAGTGTGTTAATCATGCCTGATGTCAATTTAGCCAATTTCCTCCTCTCACCCAGGCCAGCAGCCGGCCACCGATTGAGCCCTCTTTACCAGTTTGCTGAGTCTGTCTCTGACCACTGCATAGATGGTCTACAACAACATCCACCAGGACATTTGTGTTGATCCAGCTTGATTCGAACAGCCACTCTACATCTTAATGTCCATGGGGGGGGGGCTTCTTCCTACGGTAGTCAATCACCACCTCCTTTGTGCCACCAGCTGACAAATTTCTTGATGACTGCTCCTGTATTCTTGTTTGTACCTGTTTTGAGGACGCAGGGCTGCCAGAGCATGTTGGTGCAAATGTCTCCGTGGGCACATGTGAGATCAATAGAAAACATCGTGACAGAAAATTACTCATATTTACTGTCCGGTGGGGGGGTGTCCGGTCATCCCAGTTCCCGTGGCTCGATGTGCTGAAAATGAAAATTTATTCCTGTTGCCTTCATTTGCAAGGACATACATAGTCGTTTATCTTTAATATGACTCTTTTCGTTTTTTTCAGATTTTTTTTTTTTTTTAATATTTTTTTGTTTTTGTTTGTCTTCATTTCTTTTTGTCCTTTAAACCGATGAAAGAATTTACTTTTCTTAAGCCAGGGGGGGGTTTCAATTTGTATTTATTTTTGGTGCCCCTACAAAAAATTAATTAGAAATCACCATGGAAAATTACAGTCCTCCACACAGGTACGCGGTGAAAAGGCTTTCAGACAACCACTCTAACACACAGTCCTGCACTGGCTCCTCCTCTTATACAGGATCCTCTGGCATAGTAATACTCTACATTCCAGTTATATAAGTACAGAAAATTCATCTGACAGTACAACGTGAGGTGTGAGATTATATGCCAGGGACAACACACATGGTCTTCACCCCTCAGAGTGGATTCAACTGGATGCCTCGTGAATCCCATTCTCACAGCTGTCTGAAAACCTCAGCGGACATCTTTCTCCAAACTTGTCACCCGGTGCTGCCCTGAGGGTTGTGTTGTCCCTTAAAATGGACACAAAAAGCAGTAAGGTTGGAACAGAGCGGGGTGGGGCAGGGGGGCTGTCAGGCCAGAAGAGTTATGAGGGGAGTGCAACCAGAGGTCTTATAGATGGTGGTGCTTCGGCCTGGCGACCGAATGAGTGCCACAGGGCAATAGCTTGATGAAGAGGATGTTGTCAACATGTCACAAGCCGCATGATGAAAAAAAAAAGAGAAAAAAAAAGAGCCTGCTTTTTTTTTTTTTTATGTTGGTGGGGGGAGCGCAAGTAGCATCTGTGTGCCTGTAAGTAAGGGTGAAGCGGAGCGTTTGAGAGAAAATTTAAAAGCACAGAGTGTAAGAAGCACCTCGGGGTAATATCTCAGAACGGAGAATGCAGAAATCAGAAACATACCAAAAGGCAGAGCAGGAATGAAAGACTAAAAATATTGCTGCCCTGCTGTTTGGGGTCTGAAAATTGCTTAGATTACATTTGCAGATATTTTTTTGCATAATGCAATGCTTTTTATGAATCACACTTATTTTTTTTTTCATTTACTTTCTACTGGTGGCCTTTGATGTGCATTTTTTTTGCCATATTTCAGATAGGCAATATATTTAATAATTTCATTTAATTGTTTTTTTTTTTTTTGTGGTACTCAGTGATTTCTATCTACTACCTAATCCCTGCAAACTCTAATGTTAATGACTACAGCAGTAATATCACCACTCCTGTAGGTCATATTATGCGGTTGGAGCAGATGCCCTCTTTGGGGATTTTTGGGGGCCCTCCTCATGTGTTCTTATCATTTGGAAGTGCATTTTACACTTGACAAAATTTGGATAAATTATTTAAAAAAGGAAAAAATCTTCTTGTTGAAATGATCTCAGTGCCTCCTCTGACAGTGATGTGATGCACCCTCAGTTTTACATAATCTTTCTTCAGAGGCAACAAATTCAAAGTCTTGGATTTTTGCTCATTCGCAGGTTTAATGCCAGCTGCATGATACGTGCATGATATATTTGTTAAATTTGATTCTTGTGCTTGTGACTGAGGTGTTGGTCTGGATGAGGTTTCGTACAGTCTCACTTCCCCCCGGAAGGGGCAGGGGGGGGGGCGTCACACACAGCCTCCACGGCTGCATATTTCTCCAAGCTTTGAGCTTTTAAAAGGTAGAGTTTACTGCTGATGCTGGCTGAAAAAGCAACAGTGCTGCAGGACTCCCTTGGGTGACTTTGTACTTTTCTAACACATCCTGCATCTCTTCACGCAAAACAAGCAAAAAAGAAGCCACAGCTTAATTATGCAGTCAGCAATATTAAGATAACCTTAGAATACTGTTCATAATTCAGAGCCTGTTCTCAATCCTGACTAAACTAATAGTGAAGCTTGGTTAGTTAGTTCCTACAAAAAATCACATTGTATTTAGTAATAAGTGACTTTATTTAGTTAGTATGGACGGAATTGTTGAGGTCATTGGTGCTTTGTGAAGATTTATAAGTGCATAATTATGCATAATAATGCTTAAACAGGATAAATCCCGATGTATAATGAAAAATATGTGTGTGTGTGTGTGTGTGTGTGTGTGTGTGTGTGTGTGTGTGTGGGTGTTGGGGGGCTTCTGTACCCAGACAAGTTGTTTTTGCCGATCCCCAAATGGATGTCGTTGGACTGTGGGAGGAAGCTGGACTACCTGGGTACAATTCACTTAGGCAAACTCAACACGGAAAAAACTCCTGGGATTTGAACCGGAACCTTCATGCTGTGAGGCAACAGTGCACCCCAAAATAATAGTTTATTATTATTTCAGCAATATTTTACAATATTATATATAACGTTTAACATTGTCCTTTCATTGAATTATTTTTTGTTGTTGAACTACTACAAGATTGACAGGCTATCACTTTATGACAAGGATGTTTGAATCACCTGTGTTAAAACCGTTTTCAGAGTGATCTCATAAGCTATCTCATAAGTGTATAAAGGCTACATGTAATTTACTGTTTCCAATTAATTCTATTGAGCATGGGTAGAATGTGGCCAGAGGCCATCTGGTAAGATGTTTTTGAGATGAAGTTGCCAAATTGGGCCTTGGCATGTTTGAATATCAATATACAGAGTTATCATCTGTGGAGATACAGAAAGAGAATAGCAAATCCTTATTTTTTTAGGCCCTCTGGAATAGCATTTTTTAAATAAGAGGAGCATCAAAGGGCTGAAAGATCTGTGTACAATCACTTTCGAACCTGACAAGAAATTTGAGTAGATTGGGAGACAGAGTACAGGGCAGCTTAAGCCCTCATCATGGCTATGGAGGGAAGACTTTTCTTCAGAATTTTAAAGACATTGTGAGAGAAGGGGTTATTTCTCTGTATTCAAACAGTTTCAAAGACGACACTCTCCGCTCTGTGAAAAGATGAGGCTCACATGGATGCTGAGGGCTGGCAGACAGTGAAGATCTATTCCTGTTTTAGAAAGTCCTCATCAATTTTTTTTTCTGCTCTTTGCTTGTGTGAGAGGACTGGGAAGTCTCGCTCTGCCTCAAACTTTGCACGAACTTCCTCGGGGGATAGGGTGTGCGTGTGTGTGTGTGGAGGGGGAGGTCGGACACACCACAGTCTGTAGGGGACTGGAATGGAAACTAGAGGGTTCTGGTCTGCAACTGGAGGGTCCCAGTTGCAGACCAGATATTACAAAATAGGTTGTTAGGCAGGAGTGGTAGGGTATTTTCAGAGCACTTAAGGTGCCATGATGATTGTGCACATACATGCACATGATTGGAATTGTAATTTCCCTCTCTACCTGTGTAAAAAAAAAAAAGTATGCCTTTCTTAATTCTTCAGCTTAGTTTTTACATAGGCTTCTTGGATTTAAGAGCAAGGAAGATTTTTTTTTCTCTCCAAAGCCCCATTTTTAGCCAGTGGCTTTGCTCATCTGTAGAGAGAAGCTTTTGAGACTTGTTAAAACTGTAAAGATAGCTGAGATTAAGTCCAAATGTTTCTTTATTTGGCACTCCCGTAGTTTAGTTTTATAGTTAAATAAAGGCATTCCTGTAAATGCAAAGTATTTGAATAAAGATTACTTTTCAGCCCACCCCCTGTTTTTCTAGGACAAATATCCCTCTGTAACCCCATTTTAACATAAATCCATTTACTTTTAATGATTAAAGGGATTTAGCAGTTGAGATTGGACTTTTAAAATATCCGTTTAACCTTAACCCTCTGCCCGAGCTGCAATCTGAACCTCAGTGATCAAACTGAAATTAAAAAATGAATCAAAGATTGAAGGTCTTAGTTAGAAAACAGCAGTGGTCAGATATGTTCTGTTTGGAAAATGAGTCTACAATACTGTCAGTGTTACTGACATAAATCAGTTCTGACTATGAATTTTAAGTTCATCCTTAGGGATTTCAACAACTTGACCTCATTCAATGTGAAGCTTTAAACCCTGAATCACTGCCATGACCTCGATAGTATCTTAGACTAAAGTTATTGATTTATCGAGGTGTCTGTAATATACCTCATGTTGAAATCCAGGGATGTTGTGATGGATTTTTTTTTCCTGGGCAGAAAAATCGTTGGATGTTTGATCTATTTGATGTACTATGAAGGCTTATGCAAAGAACACTAAATCTAAAATTATTTTAGTGACAATACCCAAGGACTTTTTATCTTTTTAATATACTGTTATGTGTTATGTGCCCATTCTACAACAAATACAACTCATCTGATGGAAGGAAAATATTTATATTCATGATAACATGAACAATGCATTATTGTATCTGTAAGCAACCTGAATAGATGGAAATTATTTTCAGGATTCCAAAACATTACAACATTTTGATATGCTCACTCGGAGGTTTATCGGGGCACCACTCTGGAGCTAGGCCAAGGGCTGGGGCTCATTTATGACTGCCTGGTGTCAGGCCTAGAACCATGGGGCCCAGCCAGGCCTAGCCCAAACTGTATCCATGGGCACCCCACCACCCGCAGGAGGAGCAGGAAGGGTCTGGTGCTTTGTGGATTGGGCGATCGACCAAGGCGGGGGCCTTGGTGGTCCAAAACGAGGTTACGGAAATTGGCCAATATAGATGTGGAGTGTTAAAACTCTCCACCTCTGCTGTTTTTGTTGCAGGTAAAGTATTGAACACGGACCTGCGTCACTACCTCAGTCTGCAGTTTCAGAAGGGCTCACTGGATCACAAGCTCCAGCAGATCATACGGGACAACCTCTACCTTCGCACCATCCCTTGTAAGTACCCCACACCATGACACCTTCAATACGCTCAAGCAGCTGTGGAAAGAAAATGAAGCATTTACTCCCTTGTTTCCATGTTTCCATGATCATGTAAGCTTTTATCGGAAACAGAGCTAGATGCATTAGAGAAGTACAAGTAGGCAACACAAACACAAATAAATGATTCTTTACTGCATTGTCACATCATCCATCTCACAGGTGCCACAAAAGGAGCAAAAAAAAACATTGTTACCATAGCAACCAAACCAAGGCCATCTTACACAGCCTCACACAGATTTATTTACTCATGTACTTTGTCAACATCCGTCATCTACAGCTTAGGCTGCGAAGGGTTGTGGGGTGGGGGGGGGGTGGCTATCCCATCTGCCATTGGGCGAAGGCAGGGTACACCCTGGACTGGTTCCCAGTCAGTCGTGACCATTCACACTGACACACACACGCACACAAACACAAACACTCACATTACCTATGGCCAATTTAGAAGGACCAATCAACCTATTTCCCCAATTGCGGATGTCTTTGGATTATCCGAAGAGACAACCCAAGCAGGCACAGGGAGAACATGCAAATATATTTGCATATTTATATATATATATTTATATTTATATTAAATATTCAGTAGGAAATTTAAGTTAGTCATTTAATATGAAATAAAAAAAAAGAATAAACATCCATGAATAAACGTGTCGTTTTTCCTGAATCCACTTACTCTCAATACCAACATTGTTTGCCAGCTTTTATTCTCTGCTGAAATCAGCAACAGATTGCTAAAACAAAGGTTTGGATTAAATGTTAATGTTGTGTCATATATGGTTTGTTCTCGCATCCCTGTTAAGGGGAAAAAGTTGTGGAAGATAGATTGATAAGTTTTGTATGTTTTGTGCAAAGAATAAAACAGTTTTCTGTTGCCTTCATCATAAGATTGTTTTACTTTAGTGGATATATTAGCAGAGAATTTACCGCTGCCATTTTATTAAACCAAGCAAAATGGGAGATTAGGCAAAAAGAAGTAATGTTTTCATGCTTAGCGGGGGTTTCACGGCTTTTTTCTTTAAAGCGGCAATGCTGTTCGTGTGGTAAACAAATTTGGGACCACATTTAAATCACCAGTCAATGGCTGGAACTGTAATTCCATCAGCAGGAGACGCACCACGGATGAGTCTCCCCCTGGATGAAACTCTGGCGACGCAGATACTTTGCTCTGAATATTTCCCAGGTCCACTGTCGAATGAGTCTGCCTGGCAAAGAACCATCGTTTGCTGTAGTCGAGGTTTTAATTACACACAGGATGAATTCTCCTCAGGCAATGACAAACTCTTAAGCACAGCAGTATTGCAGACATGCAACATCTCCCTCCAAACCCGCATAGGTTGGAAAATGCTTGTTCATGTTTTTTTTTTTTTTTTTTTAAATAAAATTAAAAAAGAAAAAGCAAACATTAAAAATGAATTTAAATTTGCCAATTCACCATATTCCCAAATACATGTTTTGGGCTATGGGAAGAAGCCAGAGAACAGAGTTAGGGCAGTGTAGATGCTTTAGGAGCCGAAACAGTCATGGGTAAGACTGCTGACATGACACTTAATCGGAAGACGATCATTAATACGCGACACAAGGACGCTTAGACACAAAGGCTCACTGCGAAAAAAGCTGGCTGTTCTCAGTGCCGTAGTCAAGCACATTAATTGAAAGTTGAAATAACCACAACCTTGGGAATAACCACAACCTTGGGAGGATTGTGAAAGGAAGCCCGTCAAAGAATTCCTTGAAAAACAATTTTGGAAGTTCCCATAAAAAATGAAGCCCTGCTGCATTTTTGGAAAGCACTATAATCAGTTTATGATTTACAACTGTGTGACACTTAAACAAAAGCAAATTCCAGTACAAAAACAATGTGTCATCTGATTAGTCCAATATGCATGAAAAAGCTTGACTGTTAATTGGCACACTAAGTGTGAGGACAAGAGCCAAGAAAATACGATGTGTCACTCATGACATGATCCAGATATGGGAGGTCATGAACACAGACCCAAGTAACCTCAAAAAAGAAAGTAATTGCATCCCTTGTCCCTTCTAAATTGTTTTAAAATCAGCAATTCCTCTGGCAGGAGGTCCACCCCGGTTATGCCCAAATTACTTTCGTTCAAATTGTTGTTCAAATTACCTCTGATCTTGTGATCTTCTTGTCACATATGTCAAAAAAAAACCCATTCTTTACTTCAGATTGGCATCATTTTTAGCCAGGTCTTCTCCTTCTGCTTAATAATTGTCCCATTAAATTGTTCTGTGAATAAAAGTGATCAGAAAATGACTGGCACGCTTTCAATGTAGAGCATCTTCTACTTTAAGAAATCTGGCCCTTGTGTAATGCAAATTATTTGTTTATGCACTTCACTTTGATCAGCCTCCGTAATAAATAACTACTCTTCCCTTCATTTAGCTGATGTCCCCTAAATGGAGGTTCCAGGATTGATGTCAGACCACCTAATTAGCCATTAGCCATTTCTACCTAGTGGTCTTTCATCAAAAAAAGACTCCTATCAGACCTGAAATAGACTATGGCCTCATCTTTTGTCCTTTGCATTAATATAACCCACTGAATGAAATAAGAAAAAATAAATCCTTATAGCATTATTGGATTTCCAAACCCTTCCAGGCTGATAACGCTTTTACTCATAGATTTAAATAGATGTAAAGAACGAATGAAATTAATTATGCCCTTCAATTGTCCGAAATCTGTCATCATTATGCATGGCTCGCATGGCAACAGGGTCTTCTGAGGTTTACATTCGAAAATAAGATAAAAAAAAAATCTTTTGAAAAATATGTTGCTGCCTTCTACAAAGATTATCCATAAAAGCACCGCCACTCCACTGACCCTTCCCTATGAGGCAGGTGAAATTGGCACTTAATGGCTGTTTCCAAGAAATGTATTGTGAAACCCAGCTTTTGTTGTTATTGTGTGTCACCTAGAGTATACACATCTATTTCCTTAACTGAAATGAGAATGAACGTGCACAATAAGAATAATTACTATTATTTTTCAGCAAAATTCATGTTTCATCTAAAATTTTCTTTCTTCTCCAGGTACAACGCGGCTCCCTCGTGACGGGGAAGTGCCAGGGGTCGACTACAACTTTATTAGTGTTGGAGACTTCAGGATCTTGGAGGAAAGTGGACTTCTGCTGGAAAGCGGAACATATGATGGTAGATACAGTATTAAAAACCTGCATGTGGCTGCTGTGCACAATTCACACTGACAGCTCTCTATTTTGAAGAGACCATTTCCTCTATTGTTCTCCTTCATTATCACATACAGGCTTCCTTAGTGAAATGTACCAAGTGGATAGAGTGCATTTTTCAATTGAAAATAAGGAATGCTTAAGTGTGGCTTGTATATAGAAGTGGTGATAATTACAGTAATATCATCATTCATACATGATCCTTGCCAGTTAGAGAAGAGGGAATGCTTTCTTCATCATTTAAAAGTGAAGCATACTTTTTAGTCTTCACACAAAAAATGCTAGATATTTGCCCAATCTTTTGTGAGCAATGATTAAAATAAATCCTATTATAGAATAACATCTTTACCAATCCTCTTTTTAACAGTGATATCCAACAAATACAATCAGTGATAGCTATTGCAAACAGTTTTGCAGCATAAAGAACATTCATTTTTGTCATTTCTTAAAGGAAGATGATGTAAAATTATGAACTTATATAACAATGTAAAACTACTTAGATTTTCATCTGGCAGCAGGCATCATTCTGATCTTTTTCAATGTGGACAGAAACTATTCAGCCCCTTTGAGACAGTTGAACCTTAACAGGATAAGGGCTGTAAGGAGGCACAGATCTGGGAAGAGTTACATAAAAGTCTGCTGCCCTGAAGGGTCGTAAGAACAGAGTAGTCTCCATAACTCTAAAGTGGAAAAAGTTTAGAACAACCAGGATTCATCCCAGAGCTGGTGGTCTGACTGAGCAGTGTGATCTTTATGGCAGGGTGGCAAGATGGAAGCCTCACCTCTGGAAAAAAGAACCTTAAAAGCCTCCTAAAATTTGTTTTAAAAGACTCTAAAATACTCTGAATGGGAGTCTCTGATCTGACTCTGATTTGTTGGCCCAAGTGTGTGTGCGTGTGGGTGTGTTTCTGTGCTGTAACCATAGGACTCAAAGACATCTGGCAGGCTGTCTGTGAAGTTTGTGGTAATCAGAAAGTGTGTGATGTGCGGCAGCCCTTGCCACATCCACCCAGAGTCAGTAGTAGAATAGAAACCGTTCCGTTTCCTTCTGCACTGACTCATTGCCGTTGTGATGGCTTTCCCTTCGTCGTCTGATCCAAATTTAACAGAGAAAGCGGGCCACATACAGCATACCTGGCTGTTGATCCAGGGCCTCTGATCGGGGAACATCCTGACTGGTATGAACACTGTTATCAACACAAGTGCTAATGTACTCATTCACACCCTCAGCATAGTGCTGAAAACTGACTGCCTGTGTGGGCAAAACAGTCCTGCAGGTGCTTCCAGTCTCAAAATAACAAGCACCTTGTTCACACTACGCAATCTTTGTTCAATCGGCCGGTCGCCGACTGGTTTTTGCTCTCCTCCTTCAAATCAGGGTGAGGCAGTTGTCTCCTCGGCAAGGGTGGGTCGTTAAGTGTGAAAGCCCAGTCAAGCGCTCGACTCAAACTGAATATCCGGCATGCCAAAATATCCAGGTGGGGCGGGCTGATGTAAAAAAGGGCAACGGCCAATGAGAGCAGACACAGAGGTTGTGGCGAAACGCAGAAGTGACCCAGAGTAATGACAACTCTTCTCTTATTTCGTCTTTTTTTTTTTTCCCCACTGCATAGTAGCACACAAATGACCCGAAGGGCTCGTTTCTGCCTACATGTCTGCAATGAAAAACATCAGCCTGCACATTTCCTGTGTCACTTCTCGTATCGGTTTTTGACTCAAAACGTCGTTTGGAAACCACGTAGAGCAATCAGACATGCATGGTGATTGAGAGTCGCGTTGCGTGAGCTTATCTTAAAAAATGTTTTGTTAATGAAATGCGGTCACAAACATGTTTTGAGACTGAAAAAGCCCTTCTAAAATATTTTTCAACAGGGTCTGATGAAAGAGCTGCTTCTTACAGTGTTGACAACCGATGCATCAATATTAACCAGTCAAGGGAGCTGAACGGCGTAGCAACAGTACTAATGCTCCTCGACAGCGGATTTTGTAACTGACACAAGGCACCTCAGCCAAAACCTGATTAGCATTTTGCTTTCTGAGTAGGCTGAGAAAGAGAATAGAGACGGGATTCACCAACTATAGTTCTTGCGGGGCACAAAATTATAATTATTTGATGTATATTATTTTATTTATTTTTTATCTTCTTCCAAATCGGAAGGCATTTTAAGCTTGTATCAGTGACACTATCACCTACACCACAGCCAGCCACCAGTAGCAGTGGAGATATTATTGAAGTTTTAAAAACACAGCTTTGACTGTGGGTCATATCTGTCACTGGCTTCAATGCTTAGACAGTGTCAATTAGTGGAAGGAAAAGGCCTCTTCACACAGGTAAAATGGCACAATCGAAGGCACTCAAATGAAGACTTGGTGCGAAAAGCCACCTCTACAATGATGAATGGACTGAAAAGTACTTATTTATCTTGCCAACCCTCTGAAATGCATCACCTGTATGCCTCATTCGCAATGAAACCAGTGCTGTTGCAAAAGAATATGATCTCCTCGAACCACAACAGTGAGCACACATATTTTAAGGAGTCATATCCTGAACAGTCAGAGGCCCGTCAGGGAAAAATAGCCACACTGAAATCTTCCTGCTCCCATGTGAGTGGAACTATTACTCAAACTTAACCGATCGAGAGAGGGCAACGTGCACGTCTCTGCGAGCTGCTTGGATTCTTTCCAAACACAACCGTCCTTTCACGGAGGCTGAGGGTTTAAAGGAGTGTGTGCTCACCGTTCTGGAGGAACTTGCCCCCGATAAAATCCGTAGCCTTCCTGCTGCACGTCGTGTGTACGTCTTGGCTGAGCATGTTCAGCAACTTGCCATTGATGGGATCTAGGAAGGCACACACAATTTGCAGCCTATTGATGAGTCCACTGACAACACTGATATTTCTCAGTTGTGCGTTTTGGTGAGTTGGAAAAAACTGTCGCTCCTAAAACTATGGCACTTCACTGTATCGCTGATCAAAGCCTGCTGTGTGCAGAAGTAAGCGGGGAGTGCAATGACGATAAAGAAAGAAGAAAAAAAAACACTGAAAACACTGAAAATGATTAACCACATCACAAGAAATTCAAGCACATGGCACTGTGTGTTCCACAAATGTGTGCTTGAATCCCAGGCTCCTCCCAGCTACCTGTTACTTTACAATGACATGCGTCAGAACTGAGGTGGTGGATCTTTTGGAAACAAAGTAAATCAAAAGGGACAGCTGACCATCATGCGAGACAGGGAATCCATGTGCAACGCAGCATTTTTAAAAAGACGTTTTCTCCCATTTGAACACATTTAATCTGCAGCTGCAAGGGAAATAAAAACCCGTGGTGGATATGGTGGAAAAACTTGCCTTTGGGAACGAACTAGATCTGTTCCACGCAGATTTGTTGTCAGGGAGGCTGCCGCATTTTAATACACTGAAGACAGCAGGAGAAAGCGGCATAACAGACAAGATGAAGTTCATCACACAATTAAAGGGCAAGTTCTCTGCCAGATCTGATGACTTTTTAATTTCCAGGGATGTAATTAGATTTGTGCATGGCCCATTCGCAGTCAGCCCAAGTGGAGAATTCTCCACAAAGTGTGAAAGTGATGCCATTGAACGAGGTGGCTGTCCAGAGTTAGCTGGCTGAAATCCAGGCTACGGCCGTCATGAGCGCTGCTCTCCTTGTTAGTGAGCCTGAGCACATTTTGGGCATCTTGACCTGAGGTCTATATATGTGCTCATCGTGTTCGGTTCAACCTACATCCATGAGGATGCATTCTGAATGCCCGGTTTGACTACCTTTCCCTTTAAATACTAATAAGCAACCCTGAGCTCCGCCCACAGACGGTCACCACCCACCTCTTCTGCCTGCCTTGCACAGGTGTCTGTGGTTGTCTGGGAAGAGATGCACAATGTGTGGGTGGGGTTATTGTATTCATGTAACGTTTCAGGGGAAATGCAAACAGATCATTAGGAAACACGTTTCCCGACTCCAACAGCTTATAAAACCTTGAATTAATTAACTGACACTTATGAGGTTGAGAGACACACACAAATATATAGACTAAAGTGTTGAGGGCAACCTGAATTTAGCCCATTGGCCACCAGTTGATGATCAATGATGGTTTAGAGGATTATATATTTTTGTGAGAGAACCAAAAACACACAAGTAAATTCCCTAAATAGATACTGATAGCATGGGCGCCATTCAAGCAGTGAAAATTCTGCCACATTTTCAAAAGTGTTTAAAGTGTTTTAAAAGAGTTAATTTATCTCCACACCAAAAGTTTTTGGCGAACACACACAGCCTTCCCCTTTAGCCTCACCGGAGGCTACAGTCTTACTGGAGGCAATAATGTTATCTTTTCAGTATACAAAGTGAAGGGCTCATTAGGGCTCAACTATGGGGTTCACGTTTATGCTTCAGGGGACTTGTTGGTTGGTTCAATATGCGACTTACTGAGCTAGATCCAAACAAGTGAAGAGGGACAACATTCATTAGTTACACATTTATAGCCAATCACTTTCAATTTGATTATAAAGTCTTATGGTTAGGAAACAGCACACACAATGCATTGCTCGTACACTGAACAGTCAGAAAACCCATTACGAGTAAGCAAAATGAAAAACATACATTTAATTTGTTTTGCAGCCCAAATAGGCCCAAAGGCTATATGACAAGGGCTTCTTATTTACTATAACTGAATAGTGAACAAAGTATTTAGATCACCCTGACCACAAAAGTCCAAGTTTCGATACAGTATTCGATATAGTTTGGTGAGCCCTTCATGAACCAGTCACAGAAGGCCCACAGGTGTAATCACTACACAAACCTTACATCTGTAGCTAACAGAGTATTCTGGGATTTGCCAGGTCTCGCTGGGAATTACAGCATAACACTTTCTTTTTATGTACTGTGCTGTGCACCTGACTCTTGTACAGTTGATTTTCCAGTGAGTGCACATTACCTGGAACAGGCTTGGCATTGGTCAGCTAACTGTAGCTTTTAGTTTACCACAGGGCCTTGCCCTCCTGCCTCCTTGCATTGGGTTAGCTCTCCTTGGTTCAGCTTGGTTACAGTAGGAGAAGTGGTTGAAATTGAATGCTTACATCCAGTAGTGCATGTAAGTTGTATCTTAGTGCATGGCATTTGGCAGGGAAAGCAGAGAAACAGGGGAAAAAAGCTGGCATTTCAAAAGAAACGTGTCTGATTTGTAGTGCTGCGACTAATCCTAATTAATAGAGGCTTTGCAGGACCAAACAAACCTTAACGCAGATATGTCACAGTTGTCTGTCTATGATGATCTAATGGAATTACAACAAACGCATTCCATTACCTCAGAATCAGTCACGGTAAAACGTGGTCAGGCCCTGCTGAGGTGAACTAGAAGCAATAGTAACTGATGGTAACATTACATAAACAATTCAACCAGATGATTCCTCAAACTGGCTACACTCATACATGAGAGTACCATCATGCATTTTTGCTCTGTAGTCATGCTTTATTAATTAGATAATTCTGTCCTCTCACAGACACCCCTGTCATTTAAATCCTGACCCAGTCTCCTCTTTGCTTGTATGAACAACACATGGCAGCTGGCTTTTTGCATTTTCAAGCATGTTTTTTTGAGTAAGGAGTTTACACCAAGAGGGATAATTTAACTTGGTGATTGGCCGCAGTATTAACCATTGCTAAGTCTACTACTATAGAAAAACATAATCACTTTCCTGATCCACGGCGAGAGGTCTCGCAAAGTCAATGACAGGATTGGAATGTAGGATTTCTCTTGTACATTTATTGTGGAAATAACATGATAATCTGCCTTTTCCTTTTAAGGTCATCTTTCTTACTGCAAATCCACACTACTGTGAAAAGTGTGTTTGTACATCCTTGGGTAGATGAGTTGACTCTTGGCTTTGGCTCGATGGAGACGAATGACAACAGATAAAGCCAGTTTCTTAATCTAAGAGAAAGGGCCATGTTGGTGTATGTACCGGTATTTATTTTTCCAGTGGAGGGTTGGTGAAGTTCAAATTTGTCTCGTGATGGACTTGTTGAGACAGGTCTCTTTACCCTCCTTAGCCTGACAGAAAAGGTTTAAACAGTTGCCATATTGGCCACAAGCTATCCTGCCATGTGAGCTGAAACCAGCTTGGATTTATACCTTTTATAGAAAGACTGACCATGAGAAAGAAGAGAGGGAGTAATAAAGCAATAAAGAGCAAAGTAAAGACGCACGTAGAGTGGAGAGATACAGAGGCACGCTGTGTTCACAGTATGATCCAAGTGCAGCTTCAGTGGGACTGTTAAGGATACAGTGTACATAGATATGTGGATTAGTTTCTCTGCTGCTGAGAATTACAGTGTGTACAAGCTGAAAAAATACTATAAAATCTAAAAAAAATAAAAAAAAAAAAAAATAATATATATATATATATATATATATATAAATCCCTAACACTCTACAACTGATCTTTCACCAGCATAGTAACTCAAAGCTAGTAGCAGTAGTAGTAGTACTAGTATTACTTAGTAGTCGTAGTAGTAGTAGTAGTAGTAGATGAAGTGTAATCTGCCTTTACTTTCCTTTGAAAGAAAAAAATAAGCAAGGTCAAGAATCCTCCTCTTGTACAAGTCACATGGATTATATTGCTTCTATGAAGACCTCATTAAGTACCTTTATAAATGTTCACTAAGTGAGTTGTAGTCAAGGTACTAAGCTAATGGGATTCTTATCTAATCATAATGGCCCCAAGACTAGCCCCAAATGACTTCTTGAATATTCATTGCGTTAATGGTTCATTATTTTGCTGGGACATCTAACGCACTTAAAAAGTATACATTATTTGAAATGAAACTGCTGTTTGATTCTTTTATCAGCTAGGCAAGGCAGACAACTTTGTCGGGCAGAGAACTTTGTGTTACAAATGTTGATATGCAAAAAACATGATCAGAGAATAAATGAGAAGGTGAATTATTCAAAATTTGACACATAGTCACGTAGCCCCATCAACACTGGTCGCATTGTTTGAATCTTATACTGTATTTCTAAATTATCAAATTTCTACGTTGCTCTACAGCTAACACACAACTAGTGAACATCCAACCAGTGACACAGGCCAAATCAGGAATCCTGTTTAAAGGATGGTTAAACTAAGTTAGAAACCATTCACCTTACAAAACCATTAAATGAGAAGCAATGAGGAAATTTAGAAACATTAAAAAAATATATGCATTGAATAAAATTCTGACTACTGATATAGTAGCGGTAGTCCCACCGATGTTGTAATTAAAGTATCGTTGATGACTTGGTATTATTTACTCTCTTTTAGGTCTGTTCTTATTTTGTAAGCAGGGATGAAGACAAAACACACATATATGCCAGCTGGGTTAATTCTGTCGCTGTGTGCTCACTGGGTTCAAGCCGGCTGCTCCGTGAGGGTCTGAAGGGTCCCAGGATGCCTGCCAAGCAGACAAAACAGCCATCTGTGTCAGTCGCTGAGAGCAAGTCTGTAAGGGCTTGTCGTTTCTCTTCTGTCTCCTGGGTTCAGGTTGGGTCACTCTGTGAGTACAGAAGAGGGCAAAAAGAGAAACTGAACAGTCAGCACAGTCAGAGTCTGGATGAAATGCTGCCGTCTGCAAGGAAATGCTCGTACACCGAGAGGAGGGTTTTCTGACAGATGACATCTCTAATCTGCTACCAGCGACAGAAAAGCCTGAGATCCATTTCAAATGTGTTGTTTTGGAATCCCCATTATGATAATGAGTCAGATTTTGATGAGGAATGAAACCAGAGTGGAAGATTAAATGTGGAATGAATGGCTGTGCAAAATCCTTCTATTATTAGAAAACTTTAGGGAGTGGGTGCTGGTCCTGATGTATCACAGTCTTTATTCTTGACAGATATGTACCCGTGACCTTGCGTAGTTTATGCATAGCGACTTTGATAAGAGGAGGCTTTTTATTATCGGCAACATGGTCCCAATTCCATTAAATTGCCTGGACTGACTTTGAAAGCTGCAGTTCAGTCTTCCTGGATCATCAACCCCGTGATATGGGGATCACAAGTAGCATCAGACAACTTGCCGCCTCATCAGCTTATGAGTTTTCTCTCTATTAGAATGGCAAATAGCATCACTAGTGTTCACTGACATGACGCGTTTATGGACCATGGGAGATATATTTGTATGGAATCGTTCATAGAGGTCAGATCTGTCTGATGAATGTCAGCAAGTGAGAAAAGACAGGCAACAGTTATGTAGACCTGTGTAATGTGTTTATTTATATTGTTAATTATCAATCAACAGAATTTGAATGCCAAATGGGGGCGGGGGGGCAGTTGTGAGCTAGAGCAGATTGGTGTGCCCATAGTGAGGAGCCACCTGTACATTTTTGTGATAGCTTGGGAAACGAGAGCAGCCAAAGGAAACCCACCTGAAAGACGAAGAGAGCACACTAACTCATGTTTCTTGTTTTATGCTGCTATATCTTCCCCTGGCCTTTAACAATGGTTGGCTCAGTACTTTCAAGGGCCTTTTATGTTTTGTACAGTTGTTGATGTGAGCCCTTTGGAATTACCTGTATTTCTACATACATGGCTCATAAAATGTGGTTTGTTCTCTAATCTAACTCACAAGAGACAAACACGGTCTGATTGACTTCCCCAAGAGATAATCGGAGTCAGGAGTCAGCCAACC